>CABFOW010004545.1:42752-54498 GCA_902141385.1 Timema californicum
CAAGTAAATACGATGCCTGTATTAAAAGGTATTGATTTATGTGTGCATTATATTAAACATAATCAATAACGTTCCAAAACGAAAATAAGTACTTTTAATTATGTTTAAAATATTGTTTCGAGTTGGATAAAAAGAAATTATTAAAAAAAATGAAATCTTATGAGAAAACTTAAGTTTACGTTATTTTAAATGTAATATATAACAGGTAATTAAAGATCTTTACATTTATAACAAAACTGTGATCTTTTACAAGTGTTGGCAACCCAAAACCTAAACATATGATTTTCGAACTTTCATCCAGGTGAACTAAATATATACGTGTCAAGCTCATTTGATTAGGTTTGTCGGTGATGGGGAGGTCAGGGTTCGACTCTCGGGCGGGTGTACTGAGGGTGGTTTTTCCTAGAAGGTCTCCCACTCTCCCTCCACGCAAATTTGGTTAAATTCCCTCTAAAATTATATCCTCTTTATCCCTAACAAATTATCGTAATTAACATAATCCGGATTTTGATAACGTGTCATATTTTTATTGGTTCATTACGTAAAATATTCATAAGTATATAAACTCTGTTTATGATCACCTGGTTCTAAAAATATTAGAGACGGGTCAAATCCTTTATTTCTCAAATCCATATCCAAAATTTTCTTTCGAATCTCTAATCCAAATTCGAGTCCTTGAATCTTCAAAAACTCATTTTTAATATGTCAAAAAATTGAAAAGTAGGGTATATTTTTAAAAAGCAAACAAATTGACATAAATAAAATAATAGCTTGTTAACAAAATGCATTACGATATCATGTTCTGAAAATAGAAAAATGACACCTGGACACGGGAATCGAACCCGTGTCCAGGTGTCATTTTTCTTTTTTCAGGACATGATATCTAAATAGTGTTCTCCTCACTAAAATGCATAAATGATAGCTTCGGCTCTTTGATTCAAAATGCATTACGTTTGATTACCAGAACCTAATGTCAACTATAAAATGAACTTCATATTTACAGTAGTGTTTTCATTTCATATTCACTTAGTTAGCTTATTACGAAATAATAATTTTAGCGATGTATAAATAATTAATACCTTAATTGCAAGTGAAATTAATTGGCCTACAATGACACAATAAGTTATGTCCTGTCTAAATACAGAAGAAATTGATATTTATTGTTTAGAGATTTACTTATTTTAATTCTGCGCTCAGCCAAGATTAATATAAAGTTAAATAAACGGACCCGTTAATTGTGTTTGAGCAGCCTAGTGGCGGGATCATATACTAATTGTAGAAATTGAAAATGTTTGTATAAATCATTAGCATAGCAAATAAAACTAGTTTTAGAAGGTTTGGTACCACTGAACATTCTTATTCTGTTTATTTGCCTTTTCTATTACGTTTCAAGAACAAATAAGATATTAAACGATAAGTTATTTTCCTGTAAACGAATTTATTTTGAAAAATATTGTGATTTTGCTCTTCTATATTTTTACATTAATTAAGCCAATTGTCTTTTTTTTCTAACTACACGAATATATGTAATAGTTTAATCTAAAGCCTTTATATTAATTTTGGGTTCAAGAATTTTTTGCGAGATTCTTGAATCTCGAATATCTCGAATACCGTAGGGTTCGAAAGATTCGATGAATTGAGGATTCGAGCGTCTTATCTCTTAAAAAAATACAAATTTCATAAGTAATTTTTTGGTCTTTTTTGTCATTTTGGAAATTTAGGTAATGTTTTCTTGGTTGGCGTCCCTTTAGAGTAATTTTTAAGCATTTTTAGGGATTTTAGAACCAATTTTAGGCATGTTTGAGTCATTTTAAGTCATAAATGTTTAATATGTGTATTTTTAAACACTATTGATGTTTTATAAATCCATACGTTTTTTCAACACACAGGTTGTCAAAATGAAAAGAGAATGTAGACTATTTATTGTGTATCCTCTTTGCTTGTTTGGTTGTAAAATACACATTCTTGATGAGATACTGAAACTAGGCTGAAGAGAGTTGCGTTGGGAGGGGGTATCGATTATTTCTGAAGCAGATATATTTAAATAAATATCACATTTAACGGAATACAAGATTTTAACTGTTAAGGTTGTATAGAAAGGGATGTGAGAAAAAGCCAAAACTATAATTTATCTGAAGTATTATTTTATTAATTTTAGCAAAAAAAAAGTTTTGCCATAAAAACTGCAAAAAAAACCTCGCCTTTTCGCGCGTTTCCTTGCATGCCAACGTAAAGAATTTCATTGCCAATGTATATTTTGGCTTACATTAATTATGTAACTTTAATTGGTAAAAGGTAGAGTCTATAGTACATTTTGTAGTGGACCCCCACCCCCTTGGAAAAATTAATGTTCGACTCCTTTGCATACTTCAAGTTACGTGACCTGCAGCTGTCATTTTTGATAGATATTCAGAATAATATAAAGTAATACTAGTAGTTTAGTAAAGTGTCATCAACGTTCACATAAAAAAAATATCTATTTTTGTATTTTTTCCAAAAGGTGCTTCAATAGTCAATTTGTAATACAGGGTGGCCATAAAGTTTGGACACATAGGCAAATATACGTGCTTATGCGTATTTTTAATATATCAAAGCATAAAAATACATAAAAAATAGAAGTAAGAATTAAAAAGAAACAAGAGGTCAGCCAAACAAATGGTTAACCAAAGACCATCCGATGATTCTTGTCGTGGATTATAGTGTCCATACTTACGACCATCATGTGGAACCAAGGTATACATACATGTATTTTATTTATATATATATACTAATTAAAATTGTAATTCTAACTCAATAATAATAATAGTCAATTTACTCTTGCCGAAGTTTTCTCTTGGGTTGTGGCTCAAAATTAGTATGATCTTTGGCCTGCCTTTTAATGGCTTTGAATCCAGATTTATTCTACACATCATTATCATTAGTAAATATTAAGGTCACCTATATAATGTTTCGCCAGCACAACACACCGAAAATTACTATAGACTTTCATAAAATGGGGTATTAAAAAGTCAAAGTTTTTTTTATAAAGGTTGCCTGAAGATAGAATGGGTCAAAAAACCAGGACGAAAAGCTATGGTTCAAAACATTACTTAGGAGTTTTGATGCAGAAGCCCTCCTCTTCCACTGACGCATTTTACTACTCTGGTGCGTTTAACTCTAACGGGTAGTAATACGCGTTATTAATAATAATTTACTACTCTACGCAAAGACACAAACCGCTTCCCTTGGAGGATCAAACAAGCGTCAATATTCTAAAAAATTATTATTATTATTATTATTATTATTATTATTAGCACTGCGTCTTACTACCCGTTCGGGTTGTACGCACTTACGCTAATGTGTAATGGTAGGGTGATTGTGAGATGAAATGGAGGACCTAAAGTTTAACGTGGAATCCGAACCACGGTGGAGGCCTGGCACTCCTCACATTCACAAGATGTCTTGTCAGAGGTGAAGGAAGGGTTTGGTAATCAGATAAATCTGTGCCGGGACCGAGGATTGAACCCCAGCTGCCAGCATAGAAGTCTGACACCTTACCCCTAAACCACCAGGTCTCCCAATTATTCTTGTAAAATAAAACAAAATTAATATAAATGGCTGATAAATACATTATTTTGTAATAGAGTGACCATAATAATTAGATTTAGAAACAATAGTGTACCAAACTCTACAACTACTATATAAATTAGAAAACTTAACATTTCAATTTCACAATAGATTTATTTAGTAGACATAGAAAATGGTTACATTTTACAAGTTTTACAAATAGACAGAAAATGATAGCGTATTAATTCTCTTCTCAAGTTAAATATCCTTGAGTGATTACTTGATTACTGGCAGTGACCTGGGCAACACAGTGACCAGTCAAGAGGCAGTAGAATTTCTANACAATAGATTTAGCTAAACAAAACTAAAAAAATAAGATTTTAACAGGATTAAACGTACGGTTACACACCAACCACCCTTTCCCCGATGAGGGCCGCACAGACCCGAAAACAAACTATTGACGAAATAAAGGAGAGAGCGAGACCATTTGGCTGGCCGGTCAGTTTGAGAAAGAACTGCTTGCTCATTATGCTTGCTGGAGATGTTTCTAATTATAATGATTTGTTTAATCTTTATTTTCTTTTTATTTTCCTTACTCTCTTTTAAATTCTAGGGAAGCATCGCTTCCCTTGCTTCCATTGAATAAACGCCACTAGTCAAGCTCAATTTAGCATTGTTATAATAGTAAACTAGACTAACTAATCAAACCTTAAACAAGTCAACATTAATTAACGTTAGCGTAGGATATGTTTGAAGGCGCGGATTAAGAGCAATTTCAAACTAATTTTGCAGAATATTCTAAAGAGATTAATGTCTGACTGTGGGGCTGGCGCGCTTGTCATTTGTTTGCTCTCTCTCTTCCATGATTAGCAGGTTTAGAGTTTTAATAATAATAATAATAATATTTAGCACCACGTCTTACTACCCGTTCGGGTTATACGCTTTAAGTATTAATTACGCTAATTGGTTAGGAATTGGGAAGATTGAATAAGAGGAAGTAAACCCGCATTTGCGTGGAGGGAGAGTGGAAAACCATTTAGGAAAAACCACCCCCAGTTCACCCAACCAAGATTCGAACCTCGATCTCCCCGTCCTCAGCAGTCGAGCTCAACACGACTAGCGTGTTAGCCAACTACGCCACCGAGGTGGGTGTTTAGAGTTTTAGAGGGAGCATAGTTGAAAGGAACGTAAACGTTTAGAAGATTCTGAGTTCTTTTTATTCTAAGCCAGTTATGTAGAAATGGAGGATTTTAGACTCTGGTGGTGACCTCTATTTGTGTCGGCGGTCAGCGAGGAACCCAAGTCAGGGTCGAGGCGGGGCCTCCGAGATACTACAGGCCTTGATACTGTTTCCGTGACTTCACAGTGAAGCGCTGTCAATCGCTGGACGCGCACTAGGAATATTACCGCTTGCATTCTAAAATATCTATTTCTATAGCATACCAATTGAAACCAAAACCTCAAATATATATTAATTCTTAAATAAGGAAGGTTTATAATCAATATTTTTAAGTTCTTAGCTTGATAAAACATTCCTAGCTCCTTGTTTAGGCTTGTTTTAAGAAGATGCATAGGTTTGAAGCTTTCTTTTCTACGAGGAACCGGCAATTGAATATTTTTTTAGTTTGGAATAATTGTTTGAAAAAATATGTTAAATAACTAGAATACATTTTTAATAATAGAATCAACAGAAGCTTCACATTCACAATCATTAAAATGATAATTTAAAATGTTTAGGTTCCATTGTTCTTTGGCTAAGTTTAGTACTAGATTTATTTGACTTTATGCTGTAATAAAATCTTTTTCATATTTGTCAAGTGTCAAACACTGAAAGAGTTTGAGCGTGTTTAATGTAATTATTAGAATACAATTTGTTGGCCACTGTAAATATTCCCTATATATTATTTTTTAAATAACTGCTCGCTGAGTTATAAGATTCACAAAATAAAATAAGTTTACACGTTTCACATTTCAGTTGACGACCTACATACACTATTTGCAGCATATTATATAATATAAATCAAAGCATTAAATTATTTTCACTTACTTCTACACCGTCGCTGTATAAAATAACGTCATCAAAATGGTATGTACTCACTAAGGGCGCCCGCAGGATTTTTTCCCAGTGGGGGCATAGTCGGGGGCCTGGGAGGTCCTGGAAAATGTGTTAAATTGAATCCTCAAAATACGCTTTTTAAGGCAATCCTTGTCTCCTGAAAATAAGATAGAACATAAAAAACATGTTTCAAACTTATAATATTTATACAACATCAAAATCATAGGGGGTGCAATGGCCCCCCTGCGGATGCCCTAGGTACTCCCATACTACACTATCAATATCTTCTTCGTAGTTGTTCAAATTTGAAAGAAATTATTTAATTTCAAATTCCACAGATTGTGATGTTTTTAATTTGACTAAACGTATTCCATTCCTTTCAGATTCTAAAATTGTCTAACAGATATATGATAATTGCCACCACTTATTTGTCCTTATTGACTATTGTCCAAACCTTGCCTCTAAATAATTATCAGTCTGGAATTGTCCTAATAATACAGACGAAAACGAAATAATAGTCAACAGTTACTTAACAATAATAATTAGTTTTTGTTGTCTTTTGGGGGGCTAGTTAGGTTTCCTGTGTTAATTTACCTGTATGTTTGTTTGATGAAGATGAATTAGGAATCATCAGATTCTACTACTTATCAATCCATGTGGAGAAGTTGTTCGGGTATCCCAAAGTTTTACAGTTTGTATTTCTATCGTTTAGTTGGTGGCTCTGAGGTGAAATCCGAGGGATGATTAGGAACAATTGAAATGTATGAATATTAAAAAAAGAGCTTGCCATCACTCAGTTATAGGAATAAAAAGATAATGTAGGCAATGAACTTTGGACTCTATTTGCTTGTCTGGCTGTAAAATAAATTTTCCAGGTGAGACATTACAACTAAACTGGAGAGGGCTGCGCTGTGGGTGTGGGGGGTGTATGGGGAGACTATCTATTAGTTCTGAAGTTTAGTTGTTAAAGGCAACACATTTATGTTTTAGTTTATATTTGTAAAGTTCATGTTTAATTTAGTCGCGTACATTGACGATTTTTCGTTCATATTTCTAAGTTATTTGTTTGTAAATTTGAAGTTAGTTTTGATAACCTTGAGGTCATATTTTATGTCATTTTGTGATTATTTACAGGTCATCGTAGTCTGGATGTTTATTATGAATAAATAACCGCAATTTATAAAAGCTAAAGACAGATTAATACACTACTTAATAAAACATGATCGAAATAAGGTTTTGGAAGTGGTATGACTGATAGCAACAGAGTCAAATCAAACGCTGGGGCTATTTTTTGTGTTCTTAGAAAGTTGAAGATAAAAGTAGCCTACTTATACCCAACACAAATTTATTCTTCATTCAAAATTACTAATCTATGTTTCGCACTAATATTCTCGTTTACGACTGTTATTTGGATATCTTTTGCAATGAGATATATATTTGATCTAATCTATTTTGTTGACTTTATGGTTGAAAATTCTAGTATTTACTAAAACTGATTAAAAACTTCATTTTTGTGTTAGAACACACAATTTGTAGATTTATTGCGGTAATAGTAATTGTATATCGAGGATAAAAACATATTTGCATCATATAGAATTTTCAATTCAGCATTCTCAATTAACCCAAAGATGTTATTTGTAGAAGTTTCTTTGAAATTATCCATAAAAATAATAATTTGCGCTTATAATTGGTGTGGTATTTCTGTGCCAATAGCTATGTTCTAATTATCAACACAGATGTTTGTTTGAATGCACATCTATTATTGTTTCTAGGCTGATACTCACGCATGTGCAGAACGTGCAATTTACAGTAGCTCTGCAGACTCTCATAAAAAAAAGACGGTAGCTATAATCATGCAATAGCGGCCAAGACAGTTGGTCCTTCACGAGGGATATTTTATAACTCAAGTTGAATTAACGCGAGGATCAAAAGTTTATTTTCACCTCTCCTTATTCCGTCTCCGTCACCTGATTCAATATTATCCATCTCTGTCTCACTCCCCCATTCTTACGGAAAGTGTGTGTTTATCCCATGAGAATATGATAACAAGGAATAACTAATTTTAATTAAGTTTATTCTGTGTTTGCTGGTGATCTACCGGAGTTGATGAAGTTGCCCAACTCCCCGAGAGTAATTGGAGAAGTTCAGCGTCGCCAGTTGGCGGGTGTAGCTTTGATGAAAGGTAGATCAAATTTACATTCCCGGGACACTGAGAAAGCTGTAACAACACGAGTATGTGGCTAAACGTTTTGTGGGAGCACTTATTAGCTAGTACCTCGGGTTCTTACAATATCTTCCTCGCTAGGTTTTTGATTCCTAACTTCTTGAAGTACAACAAACTCTCTGAACACGTTGAAATATGGGAGAATTTGTCCCTCCTTGGAAAAATATCTACCCTTGAAATAAATTTAGCCCTCTATAACTTATTTCACTCTCCTCTGATATGTTTGGGTATGAAGCTAAATATGGAATCCAAATTTCAAAAAAAATCCGGGCGTTTGACCCCTTAGCATAGTTTTTAAGGACATCAAATTTTACAAAATTGATTTAAGGAAGACCACTTCAAATGACTTTTAAGGGAATTGAAGTTTCAAAAAATATCTGGGAAAGGACCAATCCAAATACCTTTTAGGGGAGTGTGTTTAAAAATATCCAGATAAGGACCACTCCAAATAGTTTCAAGGTGAATCAAAATTAAAATTGTCAAAAATTAGTTATTTGTAAATAACCACACATTTATTTTTAGTGTTTAAAAATAAAAATGTATTCTTATTTATTTTGAAAAACTCTTTCCAGATAAACATTTTGAACTTTTTTAAAGCCGATTTCTTAATATTTTAAATTTTCAAATTATGTAACTAAACTAATCTTAAACTGATTTAATTTTTAAAAATAATATGCAATATTATTGATCATATAAAATATTCTTCCAATACTAATTTTAAAGAACGATGTTAGAGATGTTTTCAAAAATTTCAATATTTACAAAAATAAGTAATTGGTAAACTACTATTAAATTATTTTTTTATAAAAACAAATATATATAGTTATTTATAAGGTAAAAACTTAACAGATAATCAATTTGAGTTATAGTATTTTAAATAATTTTTTAAAGACCAGTCATTATTAAACTCACCTTTTTTTTTTACTTTTCACGTAAAACATTTCCCAGATACACATTTTAAACAAAATCTTTGGCGTTATTTTCTAAATCTTTCGAATGTTCAAAAATCGTTTATCAGTAAACTACCTTTTGGTAAATTTTACCCAAAAAAAGTTAGGAGGTTGCTCCCTAAATATTCATTTTAAAGAAAATCTGTAGAGCCATTTTCAAAAAAATTGTAATTAAAATAAATCACTCATCAATAAACTACCCGGAATTTTAGAGCTAATGTCAAAATCAAAATAGGTCCCAAAATCTAGATATAAATTTAGACAAAATCTATTAAACCCTTTCAGATCAATGGTCAGAAACAGACAAAATTGTAAAGTTCACTTTTTTAGCTTTGGACACTTATAAAATGTAAATTTTCACCATCATTTCAAGGTCGAAAATTTTCACCATTTCAATACTTTATCTTGATATGAGAAAGTACATGTATAAAGTTTATTCTCAATAGGCAACCGATCTCCCAGTAAAATGTTTACGTGTGTGTGTGTGTGTGTATGCGTGTGTGTGTGTGATGCTGTCAGGTATGATTTCAGAACTGGCACTATAACAACATACATGATTTGAAACTACTGGTATTAGTTTATGTTGATTACATTAAGATGAAGAAAAAGAAAACAAATATATTACAATATAATTAAACAGTTTAAAATGAATAGATTTTTAAAAAGGTTTATGGTGGGCCTTTAGTTTGTTGTTTTCCCTGCTTCTGACCTTTGACATGATGAGCTACACTTCAAAAGAATTGGTTACTAAAGATATTTCACCCGAGGAAAGAATTGGTTACTCAAGCAAGATATTTTGTCCAAGGAAAATGTAGCTTACATATTGCATTCTAGAGGCTTCCTTCTTTTATGGAACAGGATGTCTCTATAGAAAAATCATTTCAGAGAACCAAACTGAAAAAAAAANAAGACACAACACCTATACACATCTACATTCAAAGGAGATGAAGAAAATAGAATGAATAGAACATGAAATCACATAAAATAACCTGACAGACAATTTGAAATCCTCTCTTCGCGATGAATATGACCGTTTGTCCGGGAAGTGAATCAAACGGATACAGTTCAAACAGAAATGACGTCTCAACTATGTAACTTATCTGAGAACATGGACTAGGCGTCAAGATCATCAAGTATAGTTTGCTGGTGACCGGGAATGTCAGGATTCAAATCTCAGTCAGGTGTACTGAAGGTATTTTTACTAAGTGGTTTTTCACTCTTTCTCCAAGCAAATACGGGTACATTTATTCTAAATTCTACCTTTATTACCCATACTTAAGGATGGTGCCTGCCTGTTACGTTATGGATGGTCAAGATAGAATGCCCCATGTTAATTAACTTACGTTTTATTCAACAAGTTTTAAAGAAATAACTTTAAAACCAAAACCATACATTCTTAAACAATTCTAAACATGGTGTCAGAACTATTATTTTATATCTTGAAGTAATTTTATTTGTAAACGTATTTTTTATAAATCATCTACAACTTAGGCTTGGTCATGAAAATGTCATGCAGGAGTCTTTATGTCAGGTTGTAGATTAAAAAATCATAGTGATAGTGTAAACTCGTCAGAGGAAGAGGGGATGGGTTACTAGAACATAGACAAGAACCCTCTCAGGGTGAACTACTCAGTGTTTCCCCTCTCTTTCTATTTTGTGCTGTACATCAGTGGCCTGTGTTCAATTCTGGGCAAAGGGAAGCAGGGAGGCTACAATAAAGGTGGTCCGATAAACATAGTTTAATTGGAAACTCACACTGGCCCTTCCTTGTTTTTTTTAATAGAGTTTAATGTATTATGGGAAATAAAGGAAGGGGGTGACATAAAATATGAATGAAATATAACAAAATCATTGGCAATCTTAGAATTATCACCCATTCATTACATTATATATGTTAAAATAATAATTCGAATTCAAATAATAATAATAATAATAATAATAATGGTAAGTTTACGATTACTGATGTTTTCTTTGTCTTGGGCTGTGGACTGCAAATGAGTTTGACCTTTGACATGCCTTTTAATAACTTTGCAAATATTATTATTAATATCACTGTTTCCATATTTATTCTACACGCCATTATCGTTAGTAAATAATAAAGTAAACTATATAGTTTTCCACTAGCCCAACACCCAGATAATTAATAAACACTTTCACAAAATTGACTATATAAATGTCAAAGTTGTTTTGTTGCTGCGCCTAAAAATGGAGTGGATCTGCCGGTTTCAGTTATTTTCTTTTTTTCGCCAAGAGACCGGGACTAAAAACTACGCTTCAAAACATAACATTGGAGTTTTGATACAGAGGCCCTCAGAGACGAAAAACAAACGAATGACAGAATAAAGAACGAGACCAGCTGCGTGGCTGGTCAGTCTGAGCGAGAGAAAATAGCTTGCGCTAAGAAAGAAGAGCTGCCATTTCAACCATTATTAGCAGTATTCTTGTTGGAGAGGTTTATAATTATATTATAATAATTAGTTTTAACATTAGTTTCCTCTTATTTTCTTTATTCCGTTTTTAATTTTAGGGAAGCGTTTCTTTCCTTGCTGCCATTGAATAAACACCACTGCTCTACAGTGATGTCTAAGTGTATTAGTGCTTAAACTGCTTAGGTGCGTCAAGTTACGCCAGGATCACGATCGACTTAACTTTAACTTAACGTAACGATCCCTTAAAGTTAGCTTAACTTAAGACAGATGTATGATCACGATTCACGTAACTTAACGTAACAAATCGGGCCAAACATCTACATTCTCGTGTATGATCTATGATTTGGACTTTTTGTACAGTGATGATCTGTGAATGTTTACAGTTTTCAATTTCTATAATAAATTTATATTACTACACTTTTTTGATAAATTTAGCTTTCTTATTTTAATGAAACAAATAGCCGAAGCTATCATTTATGCATTTTAGTGAGGATAACACCATTTAGATATCATATTGGTGTTATCCTCACTAAAATGCATA
>CABFOW010004546.1:0-36465 GCA_902141385.1 Timema californicum
CATTAGCGTATGTACGTATAACCCGAACGGGTAGTAAGACGCGGTGCTAATAATAATAATTATAATAACTCTTCCTCCTCACAAATGCGGGTAAGTTTCCTCTAAATATAACGTTCCTATTCCCTAGATCCATAAGCGTGATTAGTATATAAGCGTATAACCAAACCGGGCAGGAAGATGCGACCCTAAAAAATACGTATATATTACTGCGTGTCATATTTCAGCCATTAGTCTAAATAAAAAGCATGGAAACTCTTTCTTCCTCTATACTTTGTTATTGGGATAGCAGCGTTCACATCCAATAAACTGCTAAGTTTTAGGATTAAATTTGGTATGAAAATAAACCTAAATAGAAGGACATGTATACTAAATATAAGAATCAACTAATTTATTATTTTATTGACAGAGAGGTTGTGGTTTGAAACCTAGCTGGACTTAGTGTTGGTGTTTCTTCATAGATAGTGCTCACGATTCCTCCACGCGAATGTGGGTATTTTTACTATGTACATTTTCTCATTCCTACGTTATCATAATACTAGCCAAATACCGCTAGCACACAAATAAACATTCACTGTACAATATAAAGTAAAGTCACTGTGTTTGCATATTAAAATTTCTGTTTGTCTGTTGGTTTGTTTGTCATTAAATTCAAGATGGGACTTCATTTGTAGTAATTATTATTTTTAAAGGAACAGGATAAGCCATATTCCATCCCGCTATTTCATGAGGGAGAGAATCAGTGTCAAAAATACCAACTGTTATTGTGGTCACATTTGCGTCTTAAATTTGTAACAAACTATTATAAATCTTGTTAGCAACGAGAGTTTTGGAATGAAAACAAACATGATGAAAGATATATAATTTAACAATAAAATGTATTGGGCCCATTTTTTGGTATTATTATTGTTAATTGAATGTTCGAAGTCACATAGAAAGTTTTCAGTATTTTATGGTTTGGCGTTTGAATTGGGTTTATTTATTTATTTATTTGAGTTCCTTGGTACTAAACCAACAGCACAATTTGGTTTGGTAAGTTAGGGTGCAGATTATTGAGTGCTTTCTTCAATTAACTTTATTCTTGTTTTTTAGATGTTTAGTAAATTTAAGCTATATATTTCAATGTCCATTACCACAATTGGTACAGAGGTATGTTTCAAAATAAGGCAGGTAGCTTGCTACAAATGTAAGTAAATATAATGGCTAATGATTGTTAATCTTTCATCTTTCTGATGTTCTTAATTTACTTTTAAACATCAGTAAGAAGCTATAATTGTAAACGACTGCATTTTCAGTTACATTTCTAATAAATGTTGTCTATGACATAATCAAACGCTAGAAGTTTGTGAGATATTCCTTCGCATAAAGTACTTAAACTTTGACAACCTTAAAATTTGTATGTTTATATATATGAAGGGTTTGAGCAATAAGGTGACAAGTTCTAGGTACAGGATTTGTGTGTAGTGATACAAATCACTTAGCCAAGAATTGTTCCTTTGCTACTAAGTACAAAATAGGTCAAAATAGTCACATCAATATAAAATAAGCAAATTTATGATTGATTGATTGATTACAAATAGTAGAATTTTAACAAAATCTAATAATATGCTTCAAAAATAGTGTATATAGTTAAACTTTTGTGAACAACCTTGTTTGTGTCAAGTGTCACTCTAGATATATTTTTTGACTATTATTTATTTTATAATTAAATGTTTTATTTTTAAATAGTTACATATGTGCAGGTAAGAAATGACTAAATTTGTGCCCATACTTTATGAATGGGTTTACCATGTCCTTTTTTTTTTTTTGTAAAACCGTTGATATGTTCTCTTTGAGCACTCTTATTTAATTTAAAATTATATTTGTGTGCAAAATAACATGATGCTTTATTATATGTATTGAAAGGTTTAGTTTTATATTTATTTGCTTCTTGAGTTTGGATATACTATTTAAAAAAGTCGAAACCCTAAAAAAATAAGAATATTTATATTATGTAATCATCATAAAATAAACCATAGCCTTTCTTCTCATGTTTTGTATTAATTCATACTACGGGCCAGTTTCATAGTCAAATCT
This sequence comes from Timema californicum, assembly GCA_902141385.1. Taxonomy (NCBI): domain Eukaryota; kingdom Metazoa; phylum Arthropoda; class Insecta; order Phasmatodea; family Timematidae; genus Timema; species Timema californicum. The sequence goes on from CABFOW010004546.1 coordinate 2,074, forward strand.
AGTACGCCTCAAGTGCGGCGCTACACTAAGTAAAAACCTACCTAAACCAGATAGTAATGGGCCAGTTTCCTATGCGAGAACGGCCCATTCCATTCGAATTTAGGTAGGTGTCGTCTCGTATTTAGTGTAGCGCCGCACTTGAGGTGTACTAGATTTGACTATGAAACTGGCCCTACGTCTTAGTTCTTCGACTGAATAATATTTTATTTACAATATAATTTAATCTGTCATAATTCCGTTTCATTCACAGTGATGTATTAAACACAAAATGAGTGCACTCAATAAACCAAATCAATTAATCTTATTTATCAGAAAACCTTTTGATAAACTGTTTTATTAAAAAAATTCATTTGACAAAACACTCAGAAAAAAAAAATTCTATTATATGCCCAGTTTTTTATGACTAAATGGATATTATAGAAAAGTTCATGTATGGTGATGTTAAATTTTCACACTACAATTATATAATCATCAGAACCAGTTAAAAAATAAATTTCTTATACAATATACAGATAGATTACTATATTTGAAAGGGGATACGAGATTGAAGATACAATTTGTATTTAACAAATGGTTTACAGTTTTGTTTGAACATTTTCTTGATATCAAACAGTAAAATTAAACTAATCTACACTTTCTTTGCGTTGGAAGCCTACAGTCTTATCTTGACTTCCTCAGCTATGGCCCAATCATGTATAACCCGTGTCACAGAGGAAACATGCAAGGTAAACTTAATACTTGTCAAGTAAACTAAGTTTACTGTACATTTCTGAAAGACACCTTGCTTTGTAAAACTATGGTATGGTATGGTATGGTATGGTTTGGTCCGCATCCGGACCGCAGACACGATTTTGAGGACCTTAACGAAATAGCGATAAACAGAATAAATGATGCTATTTCGGTGGTGGGCGGGTAGTAGTAGTGGAAGGCCAGCAATAATAAATAAGTAAAATAACTAAAAGGAAAGAAAATTACGTTTTTGAATTAGTATAGCCTTATAGGGCTTAAACTTGAGTAAATGTTTAAGTTTTGCTTGACCGTGGAAGTATTTCGAGTTTTTAAAACAGACCATCATCGAAAATAATTGGGGGAGCCCTTATCTAGATGATATTAGGAACATTCTGGTAGGAAAAATTACATTAAAGAAAACAGCACATTCTTCAATGTATAATCAGATATATTAATTTAGATTAAATTAGCAACATTATTTTAGGATATAATGACAAGTTTTTGAACTTTTAAGAAAGGTTAATAAATACTTTTATTATTATTATTATTATTAGCACCGCGTCTTACTACCCGTTCGGGTTATACGCACTTACGCTAGAGTGCAATGGTAGGGTGATTGGGAGATGAAATGAAGGACCTACAGTTTAACATGGAATCCGAACCACAGTGGAGGCCTGGCATTTCCCACATTCACAAGATGGCTTGTCAGAGGTGAAGGAAGGGTTTGGTAATCAGATAAATCTTTGCCGGGACCGAGGATTGAACCCTGGCCGCAAAGGTTAATAAATACTTGTTTGAAACGGTTTGCTTACTAAGATATACAAGTGAAATAGTTGTTACTGTGAATTAGTAGCGGGTCAGCTCATTTTAAAATTATTATAAAACATTTAACTACTTACTTTAGACTGCAGAGTATAATATGGTTTACTATGATTATATGTTGTCTTTTTATCTTTCTAGGTAAGTGATGGGCAGAGAAATTAACAAACTACGAGTGGGTGAGCGTTAATTTAGATTTTCAAATGACAGATTATTCATTTTAATCAATATTAAATCGATGAGCCATCAATTATTTATTATATTTAGTAACGATGTATCATTTAAAGCTAGTGAATTGGCACTGTATACGGTCTCAGGCCGGTTAAAATCAAAATATAATAGCTACACCATATATATGACACATAATATTAATTAAAATTGTAGCGTGGCTCTATAGCAATTGACCTCTGTTATTTATTTTTAATACATCAGATCAAAAATACAAATTATACTATACATATAGGGTCAGTTCTCTTTCTTACAAATAATATATATTCTCCAATCACTAAAGTATGACTTAAGAATGTTAATGTTTTCTCTTTTATTTGATTTAGCTTATATTTCAATATTTATAAGTATATTATATATATTTTTAAAACAACTATGATAAAATAATTTACATTTAATAAACGGTTCAACGTTATTTATTCTATCCTAAATGTAACTAATAATTAACTCTTTCAGTTAGATTCTTTTAATATTATCTCACATAAAAAATCTTACATAAAACATTATATTTAAAATTTGTATTTCTAATTTTCTTAAAGATTATTAAATAGATTAATGATAATTGGATGGGTATTATAAAATACGCAGAAATGCATCCAACGTAACGAAATAAATGGGATCAGGTTGAACGTTAAAGCTTTGAGAATTGTAGGAGACCAATCAAATCCTAATTGTTTATTTTTCGGCATGACATCTTAAAGACATGATCACTTACACAGTAAGTTATTAATTTGACCTTAATATTTCAACATTGATCAACTACCCTCACATTTGTCACATGCTACCAACCAATGCGGGTATGTACTATTGATCAAAGTTAGTCCATACGAGCTTAAGCTTATATAACTTTAATAATAAATAATGTTGTCTAGCTTTAAAGTGCTACCTTGTTAAACTAGGGTAGTGTAAAGATTAAAAAGATAAACTAATCTCACTATTTAGTTTAATTACGTTTTATGAAGGTACATATTACTTAAATGTACAATTTGAATATACTATCTACGATTGAAACATATCCTGTACCAGCCAAAATTATGTAACAGTGATTGTTTGTTGAAATACAATTTTGTAACTATGCACCAACAAAAATTGTATCCATTACTTAATGAATTTTATCTCCAGTGTTCATGTTTAAATTATTTATTTGATATTTGACTCCCCTACAATTAGCGGGTATAATCAGACCTAGCTGTATCCGTTGAAAATAAACAACAAGGGGGATTAAACCATTTCCGTTGGTAATTAAATAATAAACTTAATGAAAAATGCACACTATATTATTTCCACGTACAAGATATTGTCCATACACGATAAGTTTATTAAACTACAAATATACGTGTTAAGGGGTTACTTTTCCACACACACAAATAAACTTGTGCTTAACAAAGAGGGTTGCAAAATATACGGAGAATTTTACATTGTTTATAAATATATAGGGTGACCTGGTGGTCTAGGGGTAAGGTGTCAGACTTCTGTGCTGGCGGCCGGGGTTCAATCCTCGGTCCCAGCACAGATTTATCTGATTACCAAACCCTTCCTTCACCTCTGACAAGACATCTTGTGAATGTGGGGAATGCCAGGCCTCCACCGTGGTTCGGATTCCACGTTAAACTGTAGGTCCTCCATTTCATCTCACAATCACCCTACCATTACACATTAGCGTAAGTGCGTATAACCCGAACGGGTAGTAAGACGCGGTGCTAATAATAATAATAATAATAATAATAATAATATAAATATATAATTAACAGTGTAACTAATGTTAGCGTTTGTGTACTTAATTTAAATGTAAAATGATCAACTTAACAAGGAATCGTCTTGATTACTTTTAAAAGACAAAGTTTTTTTTATTTCACCGTGTTTTACTACTTGTTCGTGTTATACGCATATATGATAGTTATTCTAAGGAGGCAGGGATGAGTAAGGTAATATTTTACAGATAATTTAACCACATTTTCATGGAATGAGAATGATAAACCATATAGGAAATACCACCTTCAGTAAACCGGACTGTGATTTAAACCCCAACCTTCCCGTTATAAGCAGGCCATTCTAACGCGAGAGTGACGCCTTAGACCATTCGACCACTAAAGTGGTTTAAGATGTATTAAATCACGTCGTTAGGCTATATATAAATGAGAAAAAATTATAGTTTGTCTAGCTTACTGCAGTTAATAAATGGAGGGCAGAAAGTTTTGACACTTTTAAAAACTATATCTTTACTAAATTGATTTGCTTCAAATAAAACCTAGATAACAATAACATTTGGAAATTTTCCACCTACCCTTGAATCATTCATTTTTTTAAATATGGCTACCTAAATTTTATGATAGCTTTAAATTTACATTCATGTGATAGAAACTTCCAGAACACCTTAAAAATCCCAAATTTATTTTATACATGTTTTATAATATAACATTCATTCAACACAGAAAAATGGTGTCAAACATATTGAATATCGTCAATATTAATTCAATTAAATAGCCTTTGTACGTCAAACATTCTAAAAATTACGTCAAACTAATTATTGTTTGAGCTATTTATTTTGTGTTGACGTTGGAAGACAATAAATACACATTTAAAGATTCGACCTCTTATTTGGTCAAAATTATAAATTAGATTAAATTTTTTTGCATCTTTTACGTTCTAGAATATTAATTTTAACCTATTTTAGATATAGGCATATAATAACTACAGTTTTAGTGATTCAATAGTTGTAAAATGCCATAGAAAAGGTATTGTCTAAAATAATCAATATGGGAGTAAGATAGCTTATTTGTAATTCTATAGCTCAATTTTGATGTCAGAGACATACGAATAATGATTGTGATAACCATCAATTTAATGTCTCCTTTGTATCCTCTGAAACAATTTATGAGTCTCTACCATGTATAACGACCAATTTGGAATTTATTTTTGTTAATTTCTCATCACACCATTTGGGAATGTCGAAGTTTCCAATAATGAACAGTTTATGAAACACGTGGGTTTTTAAAACTAACATAAAGTGTTAGGGGCCTTATATAAAGTCGATATTCGGAAGTGTTAAAATCTCCCATTCGATCTGAGCTGTTCGTTATTCGTATACCGGGAGATTGACTGCTCGCCACACTAGACTATAAATGTGGCCCTAACATTTAATAACAATAATAACTAGCACCGCGTCTTACTACCCGTTCGGGTTATACGCTTTAAGTACTAATTACGCTAATGGATTAGGAATTGGGAAGTTTGAATTATTGGAAGTGAACCCGCATTTGCGTGGAGGGAGAGTGGAAAACCATTTAGGAAAAACCACCCCCAGTTCACCCGACCGAGATTCGAACCTCGATCACCCCATCCTCAGCAGTCGAGCTCAACACGACAAGCGCATTAGCCAACTACGCCACCGAAGCGGGTCCTAACATTTACTCAATCTAGTATATCTTACTTGGAAGCTATGGTGTTCTAATAACATAAATCAAAATTCCCTTTAATGATTTTCAAAATAAGCAAACATCCTCCAAATGGTTGATTAATTTCTAAATGATAAACATTTTATTTAATTTTAAAATAAGATGGCATCGTTAAATAGTTAAATATTTCTTTAAGATCACATAATCAGTCCAGATATTTATATACATATGTTTTTAAAATAAAAATTGATTTTAAATCATTTCACTAATTTGATTCACAAATTTTGAGTTTGTGTAGAGCTATATGGTGTATACTAATAAAGTGATTTAGTATTTGTAATATGATTATGTTTCTGCATCATCTATTATACGATTTAATATACTAACGCAAAATTTAATCTTTATAGTTTTAGTCATACTTAAAACCACTTCAGAATACAAATGGTAATTTCTTAATATATCCTCAACAAATACTATCTTTACTTTACTAGAGACTATACAAAGTAGGCCTAACATTGTTAAAAATTAGGGAAGAGAACCATTAATAATTCTCATTATATTTATTTAAAGGATGGTAGACATATTATATTTACTCTCGAACTCATTAGTGTATAATGGCTTTATTTGTGGAGTTGAAATTATTCTGTCTAAGAATATTCCAAGTATTAAAAATAATATTCAATGCTTGGAGCCGATTTTTTTTTTATAATCTTTAGGTTTGATATTAATTTGGATGAAAGCTTAGACAGCTTTAAAAATAATGAATATTTTATAGAATTGATCTATTTAAATTAAGTCAACAGATAAAATATTATTAAATTTGAAAATGTATTTATTATCCAACCGATTTAGACCAGATATTGTATTAATATTATTATTATTAGCACCGTGTCTTACTACCCATTCGGGTTATACGCACTTACGCTAGTGTGTAATGGTAGGGTGATTGTGAGATGAAATGGAGGACCTACAAGCTTAACGTGGAATCCGAACCAAGGCGGAGGCCTGACATTCCCCACATTCACAAGATGTCTTGTCGTAGGTGAAGGAAGGGTTTGGTAATCAGATAAATCTTTGCCGGGTCCGAGGATTAAACCCCGGCCACCAGCACAGAAGTCTGACACCTTACCCCTAGACCGCCAGGTCACCCGCTATTAATATTAAAACTACAATTTACATAAATAGATTTATTATTCTTTTTCATCTTTAATTAACTTTATCATAATTGTCAATGATAAGGAACGTTGCAACCTAATTCTAGTTTTCTCTTAACATTTGTTACTCATAGAATTATAATAAAAATAAGTACATTGCAGTGACGTATTCTCTGGGTATGCTAGTCCTGCGCCGCATACCCATGATTATATGGACTAGTTTATAAATTCAATGTTGTCTGTGCAAACTGTGTGGATAGTAATGTTTAAATTGTGAATAAATATACATGTATAATGTATCTATATATTATAAATTTGTAAAATAATAATTGTTCATAGGGTATTCCAAGAATATTGTGTTTACAGTAATTATTCCTCCAAAAGGGTCTACCTAACCATCTTTTGAAGCCCTGGACCTGCTGCTTGAAAACAGCCGGTAAATCTAGATCAATTCTAATGACCTTTACTAATGTCTATGGGGTTGCAGAACTCCCCCTTGCCCCTCGCCAACAAATATTGGCCAATGAACTAGGGTGCTAACAACCCAGGGCCTGCTGAATACTTAGCACAAGTAAAACCGTGTGCCAACTATTGAACAAATACTCTAGAATCAAGATCACAATGATTATAACCCAAGCCAATATAGCTCAAGTAAAATAAAATAAAATAAATGCAATAAAATATGTAAAATAATCTTATAAATAATAAGCCTTAAATTGTAGCACTAATTTAATACATATGTGACTATGTTTATGCATTCTAGGCACATGTATCATCATGTATTTGTCAAGGATATTTACTACCATTTTCGAGTATATACTGGTAGATAAGAGGGGGGGAGGGGGGGAAGGGAGATGAGGGGATATAGTAGCTAAAACTATAGTGGAGTGTAATTTCACAATTTAAAAATGAATTATAAGAAAAAGATAAAATAAAGTTTATTTTCAAATGTAAATATCTTATCAATAAACTAAAGATGTAGCGGTAGAGTGATAGGCCCAATAGGAGAAAATATCCCTTTTGTTATTGTTATCTCATTTTACGGATCTAAATAGATTATGGGGCATAATTAGTACTTAATTACATAATAGTTTTAGGCTCCTAATTATTATTGCAACATGAGTTGGACAATCCACCCCATTCCTCCCAACAAGTTCTGATGAACGCTTGATCCATGTACTACTTCATTTTACACTTTTTATGGGTTTTTTTCACTTTGCGTATTGCTACCTGTGATTCCGACACCTTAATTCAGTCGATAGTTTTCATTTCCATTGAGCTAAGGGTCCCGGGTTTGATTTCTGGCATGGCCGAATAAAAATCATTGGTAAAATTAGGATTTTCCCTCTCACGTTGATGAACTAATGGCTGGAGGGTGGTTGGTTTGTTTGTTCTAGATTTAAGTTAGTTTGTAAGTCGTGTTCTGATATAATCAGTTGACCAATTGAACAGGTATGTCACTCTTCAGTCAGGAGTGTACTCATAACCCTCTTGGGGATGATAACCATCGGTAGTTTCACGTCTTGGTGTGTTTTGTGCATAGTTTTGGTTTACATTTATGAACTCAGAATATGTAGCAGGCTGTAAAGATGGCTATTAAATCATAGATAAAAATAAGAGAAATTTCCCAAGATTGCATAAGTATACGAAAAACCATACATTTTTGAATGCCATTATTCTAAACTAGATGTACTCATTTTTAATTATTTTCAGGGTAAGCATCTTTTGACCTTCTTGGTTGACGGCGTTATAAGTCTTTGACCCCCGGATCCTCCCTGCAGCTTTTAGAGTACAGAATACCTATTAATATTTATCAGAATACGCCTCTGATACATATAAAAAATAATTTTGTGGCCCATATTAACAGATAAAATAATGTCAAATATTGTAATAAGTTGTAATAATAAATTGTCGTTTTTACAACTAAATATACATATTTTAAAATATAGCCAAGCTGTGTAGTCTAGATTTGGAGTACAAATATATATAAACTTGCCAATAGTGAAAGTATTTATGGATGAATATTCAAGTCAAACAAAATTAGGCACCCTTATAAGTAATTTAGAAGACTATTTATAAATAAATGTTTATGGCATTTGTATAGTGGTGAGATCACTTAAGTTGGCACCCCCATTCCCTCAAAAATATAATTTAAATAAACCACCGTTTTGAACCCTAACTCCAGAGACTGATTATGTTTAGGGGGGCAAGCTAAGAGTAACCCCCCAATATCAGAATGTTGGATTTTTTTAATAAGATTTTAAATGTTTTGTTTGCACCATTTTGCACCCCAAGTATGGCGTTTTGCACCTGAATAAATTGAAAAAGATATTAGAGAAAAAAAGGGTTAGGGGCAAGTTAAGAGTAGGCCCCCCACTCACTAATTTTTTTTAAATCCAAAAATAAGTCCTGTTTTGCACTGAAGTATGGCGTTTTGCACCCTCATAGATTAGCGAGAAAAGAATATTCAACATAAAAAAAAGATTAAGTCATCGGACCCTATCGTAATCCTCCCCCTCCCCCCCCCCCACACACCATCGAATTAAGAATGTAAATATGTAATTTTTTCCGCCTATTTAGCACCATTTTGCACCCAAGTATTAAGTTTTACAAACCATCCCCAGTGATTGTACGATTGTTTATGTTTGGGGGTGGGGGGCAGCTTAAGAGTAGCCCCCTACTATCAAAATGTATTTTTAATGCCAATTTAATAAGTCGAAATTGGACTAGAACATTCAAAGTAAAGTCAAAATATGCTTATTTTTAATATCCGATCACAGTCGAGTTTCATTAAGTGTTTCACAAAAAACTCTCTGAAAACGTCAAAAAAATTATATATATTTGTATTCCATAATAGCCAGTATAGGAGTGTTGATATTTTAAAATTATCTATCAGTAATTTACGCTTTAAATGCAGCATAAGTTTTCGATCCACTCTTTTAGAAAATACCATACCTTGAAAAAATAGATATATTGAATTGTTGAAAGTAATATAAACCATCATAAATGTGTGTAAATATAATTTTAGTAATCTTTTATCATAGTTGGTTTATTATGTTTCTTTTAAGGACAAAATTGTAACATATATATTCAGTGGCCTAAATTAATTTTTCTAAGGATGCCAGTGAATTAAAAAGTATGTATAGTAATGATTGAAATTAGAAGTATCGTAAATCTTGCGGAAAAAAATATGGTTCAGATATGGTGAATAAGCAATATGAAATAAAATATAAAAACCAAGATTTCATATAATAAAATAACTCAGCAGTCAAAATTTGTAAACTAATATATTTTATCTCATTTTAATTTTACTGAAAAAATTGATATTCAAAAATTGCAATTATCTTAAATATATAATACTTTATTTGTTAGTAATTTCAACACAAGCTTAAATAACGTCTCGACCTATAATCTGAACGGGTAGTAGGACGCGATGCTAAGTAAATAAATAATTAATTATTCTATGTGGCTCAGACCTAGAGGGTATTTTAGAGGCATAACTCGTAGTTTATTGCAAGAAAGAAAACATCCAGTATAAATACATACCAACATTACAGCCGGCCATTATTTTAACCCCGGCCTCCCAGTAAATACTGATTAAGACCAAATGCAAGAAAAGTCAAAGGTTCTAGACTACAAAACTAACATTTCGGAAAACCTTATCCACCTTACCCTTCAATACTTAAACTAGCTTTAATAAGAAATTGTTATTCACGTTGATTTAACTATCATAAGGCGGGTATTTTTTGAAGCGTTCAAAATTATGACAGTCTTTTAGTTATGGACCAAAAATGATATATTTAAATATATTTCAAATTATGTTTCATTTCAAAACGAGATAGAAAGTTATTATCAGTGCTCCATACCAGGGTATTCCGAACTTTATATACCAAAAAAACCACCATAAAAAATTACACTATCTTATGAACGTTCAATGTATTAACGAAGGTTTAATTTTACAAATAATAAAACATTATTAAAAAAGGAAACATCACATGTTCTAGTCCAACTTTGGGAAAGGTTTTATTCCTATTTAAAAATATTGGAGATCCTAATCACTGATGCTATTCTATAGCATATCCAAGGGCGATGTGGAAATCATTTTTAATGACGCTGCTCTATATATACCTCTAGAAGCTTAAAGAATGATTTGGATTTAAAAAAACATGTGTGTTAAGTATATTATTATTAGCACCGCGTCTTACTACCCGTTTGGGTTATACGCACTTACGCTAATGTGTAATGGTAGGGTGATTGTGATATGAAATGGAGGACCTACAGTTTAACGTGGAATCCGAACCACGGTGGAGGCCTGGCATTCCTCACATTCACAAGATGTCTTGTCAGAGGTGAAGGAAGGATTTGGTAATCAGATAAATCTTTGCCGGGACCGATATAATGTTATTATATCTGATTGATTTATTTATAATTAAAGATAGAACCACTAATACCCAAATAGATGATATGCTAAAACCGAGATAGTGTAGTGAATAGATATGAAGGAGATATTTCTTAATGAAAATTTCTTGAAAATATATCGCTGTGGTTGTTTAAGGATACCACTTTCTTGATGGAAAAAAAATTACTCACTGTGATATTTATTTCGAGATTATGGTTTTGACGTTTCAACACCAAAGAAAGAACCCTAAAATAACCTGCAGTCTTTGATTTTTTTTATATAATAATAATAATAATATTTAGCACCGCGTCTTACTACTCGTTCGGGTTATACACTTTAAGTACTAATTACTCTAATGGATTAGGACTTGGGAAGGTTGAATTAGAGGAAGTGAACCCGCAATTTGCGTGGAGGGAGAGTGGAAAACCATTTAGGGAAAAACACCTCCAGTTCACCCAACCGAGATTCGAATCTCGATCTCCCCGTCCTCAGCCGTCGAGCTTCAACACGACAAGCGCGTTAGCCAACTACGCCACCGAGGCGGTTTTTTTTATATAGTAAAGCACATTAGACCGGGAGGGACTTCAACATGCAGGCTCGGTTGCCCTTTATGTAGTCCTTTAGCTGCTCAGTTGGCACAGAACGTTACCCAGGGTACATCATAGGAAGTTGTCTAGAAGTCGTACCCTCAATCATATGATGTGATGATAGTTATTATGATGTTGTGGTGCTGGAGGTGAGTCTCAACCTAACTTAAACATAAACAACCAATCCCTGGTGACTAATGGTAGGATTCCCCTAGAGGAAAAATACGCAAAGTACCAGCTGGAAATCGAACTCAGGACCCCTTGGCTCGTAGCCAGATGCACTGACCACTACACCATGGGGCCGGATAGTTTTCGGTTGTGGCCATATTTAAATGCTAGATGTCATTTCTATAGCATTCGCCTTAGGCACAGAACTGCGACAATGTAAAAAAAAACGTATTTGAGAATGAAGTAATTTTATACTTAACAGTGGTGACCTGGCGATCTAGGGGTGAGGTGTCAGACTTCTGTGCTGGCGGCCGGGGTTAAATCCACGGTCCCGGCAAAGATTTATCTGATTACCAAACCCTTCCTTCACCTCTGACAAGACATCTTGTGAATGTGGGGAATATCTTGTGAATGTGGGGAATGCCAGGCCTCCACCGTGGTTCGGATTCCACGTTAAACTGTAGGTCCTCCATTTCATCTCAACACCACCCTACCATTACACATTAGTGTAAGTGCGTATAACCCGAACGGGTAGTAAGACACGGTGCTAACAATAATAATAATAACAACACTATAGTAACTTATAGTAAAAAGGACAAATACAATTTTATGATTATACATTTGTATTCCTTCATAGAATTGAACCCAGCATTCGCAACATACTAAACTAAGTGTCGAAATTTATTAAAATAATAGAATATTTTTAAAAAAAGAATATTGTAAAATGTATAAGTAGAACCTCCGTTGGGAAATACTTTTACATCAGTGCAGGTATGTTTGTGTGTTGGAGAACTGGCATGAAAGTTAGAAACAAATAAAAAATAAAAACTTTTGCCAAACAGCAGCTTCCATCTTTTATAAGATATCTTGTCCTTTAAAAAGTTAAACTTATAGATAAGACAGAAAAGTTGAAGAAAATATTTTGCAAGCTGTTGACATGTTTTAAACAGTGGGCGTCACTTTATTGAATTATTTTTGTTCTTTTTTGAAAACAAGCTAGACTCATTATTTCCTTAGTTCAAATCACTTCTCTAACAGTCGTTGGTTGTGTCAGCATTCAAGATACCATAAAAACTATCAGGGATGATTATTTTTCCTATTTCTTAAACTTTATTAATGGAGTTAAAATATGATTTATTAATTTAATCCTATTCTTTATAATATTTGCCTATGGCTATGGCTGTTGAGTCTTTAACATTTCAAAATAATACATGCCATTCGATTAATTTAAAATGGAGTAGATGTAATAATATTCGTATATAGATTAAAGAGATCTTAAAAACCAGAGCATTATAATATTAAATTTTCGAGTTTTCTGCACGTCGATATTAATTTAAATTTGTCTGACCATTATAAGTGTTGTCAAAATCTGGATCAGGAGAGGATGTCCCAATAAATAATCGCCACTATTAAATTGTTGCCAATTATAAGTGGTTATATTACTTATACAAATATATGAAAGATCCGTTACAATATTGGGCCAATATAATTATCCTTGGGTGCTTTTACAATCATTTTAAATATACAGATTTTAAACATATTTCTAAATTATTTGGATTAAATTTTCCAATACTTAAAATCGAATAATATATATCTGGTTCAAATAGTTTATATTTGTAATTTGCCAAATTAAATTAGTGAAAATCATCACAAAAAATCGGTTAATATATCCCGCTGTTTGAAAATGTGGGAAGTTTCAAAGTATTTTCTTATGTAAGTATTCAAATGAACAATTCTTATACGTATAACCCGAACGGGATTTATATTAACTATTAACATTTTTAAAATATTCAATTTAATTTATTTTTACTGATTTAAAAATATAATTAATTCTAGCTTTAATAATTGTGTTTACGATTTAAATGAGTCTTTTTAGTAGAAAGAAAATATTCAAATTTTTATTTATTGGTACCCTTGTGGCGAAGAGATAGATTTAATTACACTTTACTATTAGTAGAGAGGCAGGGGTCCACCGCATCAGAGCTGTATTACTACCTAGATGGAAAAAATATCCTTATTGTAGGGCTTATGAAGTTTGTAGCAGTGTCATTAGTATATTTGTAACGTTCCTCCTGTTCATTATTCCCTATCTCGCTCTCTCTCTTACCCAAATGTATTGGGCCGAGCAGCGAGGCAGTTTGGATAGCCCAGATAATATGAAAATACCATTCTTCAATACACTTAAAGATTTGGTTTTGAGATGTTTATATAAAAGTAGTCATAGTTTTTACTTTATATTTTATAATTTAACAATACAATTTTAATTTTTCAAAATTTCTAAAAATATAAATTGAAAATAATGCAAATTTGTGTGTATTATATTATTTTTAAAGTATAATTTACTGGTATTATGAAGCCGACGTTCGTAAATTCATTCCCAGCCGGGGTTGACGCATTTTTCTTGAGTGATAGAAATCGGTAGTACAACTTCCTTCGGAAGGGATGTTAAACCGTCTGTCACATGTCAATTGTGGCATGTAAAAGTAAAAGTTCTCTGGAAGCTATGTTAAAATACCTTTGCCGGCAAAATTTGTAGGCTCTTTCGCTCTCGCTCACAGTAATTCTAGTGTGCTGATATAATCAGTCGGTTCAGAAAGTGGACGTTATATACTTCCAATGAATAAAAAAGTAATAAAGTATCTTTCCACTATTTCTCAAATATACTCATTTTGTTTAAAATACTATATATTTTGTAACCTCATCCAACTACCCTTTTGATTATATGCATAACTAACTACGCTAATGTTCTAAAGATGAAGGAGTTAAATTTAGAAAAAGAGTACCCACATTTGCTTGGAAGTAGAGGGAAAATAATCGATTTAAGGAAAAACATAATCAATGATCCTGATCAGATTTCAAACCCCAATCTTTCAGTCTTTAGCAATCCATCCGTTGTGAGTTTGATATCTTTTAGACCATTTGACCACCGAATCGCATAATAATTAATTCCTTAGATAGGCCTATTGTATTTAAATATAGTCATAAAGCTTCTGATTTACATCAATGAAGTAAATCTGTTTAAGATGGGGTCTATAAATCCTGTTTTATGGTTAGTTATGTTTAGCTATCCACTAAATACAGCATTTAATAATCAATATAAATAGGAAATAAGCTAATCACTGATTTCAATAATTGATAAACAAATGATGCAGAACAAAACTAAATTGTAGTAAATTCCTATGCTTCCGATTGTATTTTTTTTTTCTATACACTAAATGACGTACAATCATGTCTTCAGCGACGTGCCATGTAGTGTTGAAAAGGCAAGCGGATCTTATTAAAACTGTAGTTATGTATTGTCTTTACCACTTTGATTTCCAATTTACAAACCATATATAAGCTCTGTTATATATACCTAACATGGAGTTTTATTATCGTCTTTACTCTGTCAATGAGTATTATAGTGAGTGAGGAGTACAATAATAACATAGTTTAAACAAACTGATTACCTCAGTATCAAACCAGGCGATGCCACTGAACATTTTAATTTTAATCAACTGAAAAAGCAATCATCAGGGGGAAAAGCAAGCCTGTCAGAAACGAAGTTGGAAGATTATGTAGGCTTACCGACATCCCATTCTAGAACTTTCAACAAACTTAATTACCCAACTTTAAACAATTATAATACGTAAACACAAGTTAGTGCAAGATCGTGAAACTTAGTGTCAAATTGTTATGGTGTGTTTCATTTTAGAGAAGTCAAATCATTGGTTTCAGATAAATAGCTTACTGTTATTATAATGTGTGTTAAAATATTGATTTAAAATAAGATATAATTGATGTCAAGAATAGTCTAGTAGGCGCACCTAGAACAGACTGTGATTGTCTGATATAAATATTCTTGAATCTCTGATTAGCTGTTGGCACTGGGTCAGGGCTTTCCCCCTCTGCCTACACCTTTACACCCTTTCCAAAGTTTGTAAGTGTTCCAAACTTGTTGGTTCCTCTACCATTTGGTTTTTATGTATGCAAATTGTTTTTTTATGGGTACTAATTGGTTTTTTATGTGTGCGCATTGGTTTTGTATGTGTGCCCAATGGTTCTTTTGTGTATGCCATTGGATCATATGTCTGGGTAGGATTGGGATTGGCGTTGAAGTTTATTCGTGGGAGATTTTTATTTTTAGTATGGGTAACGTGCAGTTCATGGCGTTGGGAAATCCTCCCTCGACGTCCAATAAAATATCGGCATCGATAATGGGGGAATGAACATGCAGCACTAAACCTCTGCCGATGGCCGTTTAGCGTAGAGTGTGAACAATGGTTCCTAACCACAATACTCTGAATCTATTTTGGATTCGCAACCTTCCCCTCCTCCCTTCCCCCATTTATGTGGTAATTGGTTTTTCCTGGTAACATCACCGCAATCCTGGCGCCGGTTTGGCGGTTTAACCTGACAAGTCAAAACTAGAATAGATCATGACCTTGAATGATGTTGCAATTGGTTTTCCCTGATGACTCATGTCTGGTGGATCAACGAGACAAGCAGAGAAATTAATAGATTGTGACCTTGAAACTGTGAGATTATTGACCCTGTTCATGCGTGGTGCCAGTTTGGTGGCTTGATGAGTAGAGACTCGTTTCTTATTACCCTGGATGTAAAAGACAAACAGGTTTTGAGTGAATAAAACACGATATTATAAACACACATTTACTATACTTTAAAGGTTTCAAATACATAATATTTATTATACACATTTACAGGAATGACGCATATATTCGTCCATAAGTTTTTCTACAGTGTATCTTAGATGTGCTAGTAAAATAGTTTTTAGTTCTTAATCCAGCATGTAATAGTTCAAACAGACGACTTGACATGTATAACAGGTAGCACTGATAAGACCCAGGTTCATGATGTACGTTTCCATCGTAGGATGTTCGAGATCGATGACATCCACTGATTCTGTTAGTGTGTCGCAGACATCTACAACGAGTGTGTCGATCAAATCGTTGCAATATCATACGAAGGGTGTCGACCACATTTCCCGTAGGTCGACGGTGACGTCGATTAGGACGCACACTTCACAAAGACGCGCCCAGCTAGGTGCTAGATGGGCGACCCGTTTGAGTCCAGCGCATTCTTTCTATCTGATGACCACCATATGGTCTCCACACATGCGTCTCAGAGAGATTATATGATTAGCTAAACAAATCTTTTGAGGAGGCGGAAACATTTTGATGTGACCGACTTGTAGGTGCTCAATTATTGCCACTATGTACGGTTAACCACCGTACAATTCCCTCTACATTTTTCTAACTGGACATAGGGCGTACAGTGGTTCTTGACACTCATGCTGACGATGATTCGTTTGGCGTTGACTTCGTCCAACGGAAACAAACATTTGAAAATACTGGTGATGGCAAGCGACTTAACCGGCTTTGCTTTGCGTGTGCAAATGTTGACCTTCCATGATGTTTGATTGCTTCAACGACTGTTGTGATAATGGCCACTACGCCATTGAGATTCCCCTTTTATAGGTAAAAGCAAGGCACACGCTGATTTGACGCATCCACTTGAGAGGCAGTATGATTCTACCGTCTTAAAAGTTGTGTTGTAATATCTCAAAACCCTAGCGCCTTTGACTGTATGATTGGTGGGCGAGAATAGGGTTAGGAAAGTTTTCATTGATATTATCTGGGCACGATAGAGAAGGTACAAGAGACAGTAATTTTCGCAAAAGTCTGAGGCTATGCTTTGAAGTTGTATCGTGTTATGAGAAGTGTGGGAAGTGTTTTGTGAATTAATGCAAGATGTGACTATAAGAGGTGGAAAACCATTGCTGTAAAATTATTCTCCCACGCCGTTCTTGTCGCCAAGATGGCGACCCAACGGTACCCAGTCTCGGTGTGTGGATCAGTGTTGATGACGAGAGTGGCAGGTCGCGCTAAGCTTGTGGATAGTTGATCAGCAGGGAAAACACCCGATCGTACAGTATGGAGCCACGGGTTTGTTTTCAGAGAACTTCTTATGGTATTCGTATCCATCTTCAATCATACAATCACGAAGTCCCCAAAGAATGGAGGCCGAACATAAATTCCATACAGCACTTTGTGCTATGCACATTTTCCAGTTTAAGTATTTTAAAAGATGAACAACCTCTGTCATAAAGATCTATGACAGGTGTAAGCGTGTATTGTCTAGAAACATTTACTTTTCTTCCCCAATGAGGTAGATGGATTCTGCACGCGTTGTGGCACAGGAGATGAGGAATTCGAGCAGGCTCTAACCCACATGACCGCTATCCCAGGGAATAGCGTGCAGTTTTTTTGACGATATATTCAGCTTGCTTTCTAGCAGTGGGTGAAATTTCTTTGAAAGCTAATGTGGTTTTGATTCCCAATGTTGAAGTAATGTACTGCATACAGATAAAACACCCAATTCCTTGACGATAAACTATTTGCTGTCGTCAATGAAGCTCTGTAAATCTACAATGCCGTCCGTGATTTAAATGACGTGGGTAAGGCGCGGGAAGTCACTTATATTAACTCCCAAAATCAATCACGACCTTTCTGACCTTGTTATGGGGATGATATTGGCAAGCTACCAGTACACGATACAGTTGACGGTTTTGGCGAGAGCTCTGGTGAAGGTAACTTCGATGCTCAGAGAACCATGCCTCATCAAATTTCAAAACAATGTCATGTGGGTGGACAGGTTAGGTATGAGATCGAAAGCCATGAGATGATATCACTTAAAGAAAATTCCCATGTAATGTTGCTACTTTCGTTAATGAAATGGATACCAGTTACTGAAAACATTTTTTGAAAGGAAATGACATATTTGCTGTTTGAAAAATCGGGCTGCAACGGTTTAGACAGCAATTGTTCCCAGTCTGCGTACAACCCCAGTCTGCGTACAACAATAAATGGTTCATGCCCTAAGTTTGGAAGTTGAACGGGTTCTTGGTGGCGTCTCCGTTGAATGCAGCGTTTGATACAAATCCCACGATATATCGTTTGGGTAAATGTCCAGTGAATACGTTGTCCAGTGGTTTCCATTGCACTACCGTAGGAACAGTGAGAGTTTTTACCTACACGCGGGTAGTGAGATACTTTGCGGGACTGAAGTTTAATGCTTTGGCATGTCCCAACAGTGTGGAAGGTTCTACTTTGACACATCTCACTAGAAGACAGGCTTCAACGATGTGAACTTTAAAGTACTGGATTTCAGGGAAGGCTCTAAGACAAAACCGTCTCTGGAATGATCCAGCTTGACTCTGAGTTCGGTGACGTTCAAAAGGCATTTTCCTTGGTTAAACACATCACCGTGTAGCTACCCCAAAATATCCACCGTCTTACGTTTTGCAATGAGAGTGCAACGAGTCTCAAACCCCTTGTTGCCAGCCTCAGCCTACTCAATGGTACCGGGTCTCTCTGCAAACTACAAAACGCAAGTCAAATGTAGTATTTTTAATTCACTGTTTAGATGAGCATCGTCTCAATGAACGTCTATAAGCATACGTGTTGCTGGGCGGTGAGAATAGTTTTTGGTTTAAAAGCTCATTCACCTGTGTGAATAGCGAATGCAACGAGGTTTGACGGGAGCGATTTGATCCACCTTGGTAAAAACACCACCATCGGGTTCCATAATAGCCACCTTGAGATAGATCATGGTCTGTGAAAGATCCACATAGAATTTGCCATGACCAGTAACGGTAAATAAAACGGGCGAATCATTACTGAGGGAAGATACAGTTTTGAGCTGGATCAATTGTACACTTTCAGGACTGTTTTGCGTTGGTGGGATGGAAAAGAGATAGAGTTCACTGCTGGCACACTCGCAGGACTGGGGGTGTAGAAACGACACTTAAACTGAAAATATCTACCTATTCTTTCTTGACCTTTTTACGTCGGGCAACGACAGAAGGCTGACGTAGGTACTTCGTACGATGCCCTTTATAGCCTGAGCCAATTATCAATGTGTCTATCTTCTGTTCCACAATGCGTTTCAGATTTGTTTAAGCCTCACCAACACATTTACGTAGAGCCTCTTTGAAAGGACGATGCTGATTGGCGACGTTGGAGAAGAGGTCGATACCCTGTTTTTCCATGGTTTTAGCACTGCTTCTCAGCAACGGTACGACACTATTGAAAAGTCCGCTGACAAAACTTCCTTTCCATGCCCGCGTTAATAAGGAACACCGTGTAAGTTCGAAGATATTCCTGTTCCAGCCTGGTTGGCGTAGTATCGTTGATAAGGACAGTTCATGTTGATCAGTGTCGAGAATGAAGTTTCACGCACACTTTTCCAATCTAGAATGGTACAGGTTCACTAATGTATGTTCTAATATTGCTTTCCTAACTATCGATTTCCCTTCAAAGTACGGTCACGTTGTGCAACGGAGTATAGATAACTGTCTTATGTATGCCATAGACATACTTTTTGTTGTAGATACCGACGATACGTAACTGTGGTGCCACACTGTCACCCACAGTTTGAGGATCTGCGATATCCGCGTAGATGTACATTTTCGAGGGCAAGCCAAGTAGAATGTTGGTGGCATACGGTGATTTTTGAACTTTGATCAGATTAGTCTTAGGATCGAAATCGAGCTGTAGACTTAGTTAACTATATAGAGTCATCAACTGTATATTTGGTGAAAAGGAAGTGATGTCCATTTTTTTAGGGTTTGTGTACTTGAATACAACTCGGGACTCCCCTTTAAACACCTACATCGTTCAAGGCTTTAACAAATTCAATTAGTGCTGTAATTTACAGGCAGGATGTGACCCTTGAATATTTGTTCCACGCCAATAGAGTCCACCTAGTTGTAACATACAATATTTTGGATCTCGCGTATGGTGGTTAAAGAACAATGATTTTGGAATTCGGCGAGAGCGACTTCCCATTGACCGTCAAGTCTATGACGTTAAAGTAATTGAGTGGTTAAATCTGCGAAGGTATTTTACGGGAAATATCCCATAGAGCTGTCGCTCAGAAAAGTGATGTAAAACTGGTCCTTCATGGTAGGGCGCTGACGTAACTAGCAGGAATCTGATAATTAAACAGGCGTGGTAACCTTTCCACTGCAAGTACATTATTTTTCTGGCGTCGTTACCCTTGACACTTAGTAATTTATCATCTTTAAAAGTTTCGGGAAGACGTACGCGATGCAATTCGAGTTCGTAAAAGTTCCCTCCAACTCTTCGACGTCAAGATCAGTCAACCTTAAGACTGCTGGTTGTCGCAACATGACATTGCAGACTTTGAACATTTCTTCTCTCAAATTGATCCTGTACCCCTTTTCTAACAGCATTTTGGATTTGTTAATAAGAACCGTTTCACCGACTTGGTGTTTTGGCTTACTATTCGAGTTTGGGCATTGCTTGCCGTACATATTATTATCTGACTCTAAGCACATTGGTTTATGAAACGTCTGCGGGCGCTATCTTGATAATGGAATGATTTGCGGCGGTGTAAAGGTCAACTAGATCTGGGAGGACGTCCACATAGCGATACGTGTTATTTTTGGTAATGTAGTGCCACATGTTCCCGTTAAGTCTTCTATTGTATCGTCCCACCATGATTGATTTCACGTCCGAATTATGGGTGGTGTATGGCTATAGTATTTAGTACAGCAGGTTTGGGAAGTATAGACACTTCAGGCGTAGCTGTGGTCGTATTTTAAAGGGGTGGAGGGTGTTGACTAAAGTGCAGATAGCGCTGTAGCACTTGTTGGTATACGGTCAATTTAGTCTTGTGGAGTTTTGAAGAAATTATTTTTTTCCCCATTTCAATTTCCAGCTTGCAGGCCACTTGCTTAGTGGCCTATGCCACATGTTATCGTTGGTGTTGCTCGTAACGGTGTAATGTTTCCGAAGACACCAATATACTCTTTTTCGTGTGTTCCATTATCTAATTGTAGAATAAGAAACCGAAGGCACCTCTGGTTAAAGGGTCTAAAAGTAAGGGCAGGAACTTTACACCTGTTTGAAGGAGTAGTCGTATCTTCTTTTTCCAGCACTCTCTTCGTTTGATCAGCTTCAAAAACACCTTTTTGTAAGAACGTAACTTTGTTTTCAGCGGATTTTTCAATGGCACCCACTCTTTTAAAATTTTGTAGGCACTCGCAAACAGGGTCAATCAGTTTAATGTCTCCCGTTTTCAGCAAGGCAACACGTTGCTGTGAGCTAATGCGACGCATCACTCGCAACAGAAGGGCTTCAGCACTTTGAGACTCATGGTTATGAAATGATCTGGAATCTGGATATGTTGGTTTTTTTATAGCCTAGGTGTGGTAGGTACACGTTACACCCGACATTTGTGTAGGTTATATATCGGAACCATTTGGGTGTATCTTTCTTTCAATCCAACAGTATATACCCGTGGGGAGAGATAGTAGCATCAAAGTAAACATCTTGTAAAACACGGGGTTTTTCAGGAGATACCTGACGTGCAAAGTGTTGAATCTGAAATTTATCCCTGGGATTTTTAAAAAGCACGATATAGTGTGTGTCTAAGAAAACGTCTCTTTGGCCCTTGCCCTAGTGAATTATACTTTGTATAAGGTACATGACGCTAATATTTTAATGATGGCATCCTTTGGTGAAAAGATCAACTAGACTAGTGTCGAGATATAACAGAATATCAATAATGTCAAAATATAATGAACATTAATATTTTTATAATGCAATGGTCCCATCTAATGAAGTCAAAATAAACATTTTATAAACAGGTCATCTTAGCTTACATGGCGACAAGATATTAGGGACATATTTGGTCAAAAAGAATGAAGATAATTGAGATTGAAAGAGGTTACAAAACGATTAGTTCCATTCGTGTACCAACTATCAAATCTTGCAAGTAGCGGTGTGCTGAAGGTGCAAAATATAGACAAAAAATTAGAGCCTATTTGGAGGAATTACTGGCCAAACCAACCTAATGGAAAGACTTAGACAAAATTGGGAGGGTAGCTTAAGTTTGGACCTTAAAGAGAGAGAGAGAGTGTAATGAGGTGGGCTGGGTAGAACAAGCTAAAGACAGGAATAGGTGGCGTACTTTGTTGCGTGAATGAAAATTATAATTTTTAGTGCCATAGAGTAAGTAAGTAAACGTGTTAGATCCCCCAACACACAAAATTGTTATATAAAAATACATTTACTTAAAAGATAATCTTCTCTTGAACCTTCCTTAGAAAAGTGAGCTCTCTACGCCCTTGGTTTCCCTTTATCATATTTTGTAATATTCATCCTCAATAATGGGACATGTCCCGTGGATGTACAGTACATATTGCAATAATTTAACATGTGTGTAATTTTGATCACTGTTAACTTCCAACCTGTAAAAATGGCACTAAGCCACGGCCAAGTACAGTGAAAGTGGTGTTATTCATTAGTGATTTACTATCCCCTATAAAGACGAATATGAGTGTATTTTGTAAATGTTAAAACTTTTTGATTACTTATTCTAAATTTTGGAGAGCTGGAAACATCAGCAAGACTCTTTGAATCTATAAATAAATATATAAAAAAACTAAATTTGGAGTTGGCAAAACCTTTTTCTCTATGGAGTAAATTAAAAACAAATCTTAACGTGTCAATACATATATATATATATCTCAAATAAATTTAAATAGCTTTTCACATTCAAACAAATAATATTTTGACTCCAATAAAATGTTGATATTAATAAACTCAATCCTTTAATATACTGTTTAGAGACAAATTATTA
This sequence comes from Timema californicum, assembly GCA_902141385.1. Classification (NCBI taxonomy): domain Eukaryota; kingdom Metazoa; phylum Arthropoda; class Insecta; order Phasmatodea; family Timematidae; genus Timema; species Timema californicum. The sequence continues at coordinate 25,223 of CABFOW010004546.1, forward strand.
ATATTATGTGCCTTTTACTTATTATGGTTGGATAAAGAATAGTTAGATTGAAATAGCTTTTGTTAAGTTAATTAACGTATGTGAACAAAATATGATATTTTTTTTATATTTGTTGATTTTTATTCCTAAAGTTTTGGACTATCCATCTATTAAAGGTTTATAATGGGCATTCTCATTCCTCCTTATCAAGTTTTATTTACTCTAGTTTTCCCAGGTGTTTAACTGCTCCAGGGAAGAACCTACCCTATACCCCTCTTTATCGGCTCTATTACACTAAGCCCTCCTCCCCCCTGTATGTGTTACTGCATCACGGCCCGTTTACATTTGCAGAGCCGTTTCATGAAGTGAAGCTAAACCAAATATTGATAATGAAAAAGTTTGAAAGTTTTATATTTGATTATACTGAACATATTAAGTCATGTTATATTCTTAGGTAATATTCTTTTTTTATAAGCGAGCTTATCCAAATGAAACTTTGAAGGCATGGTCCAACGCAATCTTCGACCACGCCTATCATTAATAGAACCACGTGACTACGACCCTATCAACCATTCGCACTATCCATTGACCACTCTTACTCAAGTGTCCTTCTAAAATTTGTAATCTAATCTAATCTGTCCAACGTTTCGCATCAAACTGTCAAGTATGTAAACTCTACATATTCTACACCAGTATTATTTTTGCTTTTTCAATTATTTTTTTCTTTTGTCAACATCCCCTTTTTCTCAACTATAACAAAGCCTACAGCGATGAATAAAGGTATCAGCGGATAGGATTTTATTTTACCGACTTCTGACATAGTATATATACTCAGTTTACGTTAAAACATAGTATTTGTTTTAAATTTTTGTTAAAAGAAAATAAAAATCTAACAAAAATTTTGTATCAATTACTAAAAATAAACTCTCTTAGCTATTTTGTGTATACACTTCGCTGAGTAATTAATTTCAACAACCCAACCAAAGACTAAATCTTTTTATCGGGAGACGTGGGGGAAGGATCAATGTGCGAAAGTTTAACAAGGGCTTACCGGTATAATGAAATGGAGCTAAAAAGGGTAAGTAAATATTAAATAGTAAGATAAGATAAATAAAAGAACAAATTTTATTCATGAAGGCCAAAATTACTTTATACTTTCTCGTCTTCTTCCAAATGGGAAAAGTAAGATGTTTTAAATCTGTTTACAAAAACTTAAATACTTTAAGAAGTCTTTAATGTAATTACTGAAAGAAAAAAGGCTGGCCCTAATAACTGAAAAAAAAAGATGTTTAGCAGTGAGGATTACCCGTGAAGATATTTGAAAATACATTGAGGTTTAAAACAAAGCTAGAACTCGTGGTTAGGTTGTTCTACGGCCAGTTATACTAGGACATAGAATGTAAAGGGAGTAAGATTGAGGATTATTGGGGTGAAGTTAAGTCAAAGTGAACAAAATAATTTAACTGAAAATACCTACTTGACTTTAATTTGTTTTAAAGATTATTTGCCTTCGCAACTAAGTAGGTTAATTTTTTTTTTTTACTTTCTTGAATAGAGAAATTATTTTAATATCATACATTTTTACCTTCGAGATTATGATGGATCTGGACGTCATTATGTGTGCCCCAAATTTCAAAAAATGACTATAGAAAATCCATGTATTATTGACGATGTGCGTCCATTAATTGATCCAAATTTTAAAATATTGTTTTGATTTCATACAAATTTATCTATATAAATAAATGTAAAACCTATTAACCGACCAACTCAATCACTCATCACCCTAATTCCCCAATCCTTGGAACGGAAAATTTGAAATTTTGCTAGAAATTTCCCTTTAGGCCCTAGGCAATAGACAAGACAGGGTTTTACAAAATTCAAAATTCAATGGGTGTTAAGGGGAAAGTTGAAATTTCTCAATATTTCCGAAGTATCTTTTAAACCAATGGGCATAGATCTTTGAAATATAAATGATGGCTTATTTATAAAATTGGGTAAGGTGTGTTTAAGAGTTTTTTCAAATTTCATTCCTTAAGGGGGTGGAGAGGTACATAATGGTTGGGGGGATCTTATATCCTCTTAGCTCAATGAAATTTTACATGTAAGTATTGTTAGGGTCACAGAATACAAACCAGTATCACTCATACAGAAAATGACTGAACCGATAAGTTTATCCTTAACATCAAAATATTTTCCTTACACGAGATCTCATTTTACTCTTTTATCTACGGGTAGTACAGGGGCTCTTTCTAAATTATGCATATTTTGCCGCAAATGTTGAAAACAAGTAAATAAGAAAGAACAACTACTGATTGCGGCAAGAACTAACTGGTCATTTTGAAACAAGCCTGAAAGAAATAGCTGTTAATTTAAAAGATTTCAATTTTTTGGTTCAGATCGGAGACGGTTTTGCTTCCAAAGTAGTGTACTACCGTCAGGTCTGTTGGTTAAAATACCGTAATCAACAACCGAAAGCTATAATTAGTCAGTGCAGCAAAGATTAAGAGACTCGTTTTGAAGATGTCGTAAACGCCAAAGTGAAATTTATACGTTCTAATATCGTTGATTTAAAAAACAAGCATACCTCCTGTAAAAATTTCATAGGCAATTTTTAATTTTTTACAATAATATTATGGAAGGAAAGGAATGCAACTATTCTGCACATCATCTTCAAGACAAATTAGAGAAAACATTTGCTAGCATTCTTATCATATCCAAAATGTAAAATAAGAAAGTGATACACCATCCAGATTTGAGTTCAGATTCTCTCCAATTTCTCATTGCTTCGTCAAATAAGCTAATATTGCTCAAACAAGCAGCCATGAACTTACAAAAAGACATACAGCGTATTCAACCTGCTACTTTGCTAATGCATCTTACCCTAGAAAATGTAAAATATAAAGAACTGAAAATACCCACTTCTCTTTCTGCTTTTATAACTGACTTGATTGGTGGATCTGAAAACATAAGCAGACAAAGGGAACGAACAGTCAGATTAGTGAAATCTCTGGCACATGGCATTATATTTCCCACCACAAACGGAAGGCTCAAACTTTCCAAACAGATTTTGCTTGACTTGTGAATTATGGGTTTAACAATCAGCAGAAAAGTGATAGACATTTTAAACCGCTTTGGTCACACCTTGAGATATTCAACCTTAGAAGGAGTTGAAACTTAACTATGCTATTCTGATGTACACATGAGTGAATCTATGCTATCTCCATCAGCAATGGTTAAATAAGCAGAGTTGGCAATAAGAGTAGCTTTTGATAATTTCTACCTCTATGTCGATACAATCACAGAAAAAGATACACTACACGATACTGTTGGCATAACTTATCAAATATCTTCTCCTAACCCTCCCATAAAACCAATGGATCCCACTGATAGTTCTTCTGAGCCAAACAAAAATAGAAGAAGATTGTTTCAAAGTGACGCGCATGACATTGAACCATATAGAAACAAACTTATGTGCATTGGAACTCTAGCTCCATAGGACTTTTCTAGAAGATTCTTCGTCCCTCAATATTTAACCCAAGCTTTCCACCACAACTTACTTTGGATGATATCTATAGCCATTGATCTTCCTGACATTCCTATGTGGATTGGGTTCAATGCTATAACAGTTGAGGATTCGATCCCTTAACAAAAAGTTGTTTATTTACCTCAAATTAATCATTCAACTACATATTCATCCGTTCTATATGAGACAATGAACAGATCAAAACAAATTGCTTCAGAGTGTAAACAACAAAGCATTCTTGTCACTTAGAATTTGGCTTTGCCTTTAGTTGATAAATAAAACTTATGTTCATTTATTTAACTTCTGACATGTTTCCTTCGACTTTATTTCTGTTTAACTAAGTATTTTACACATTCTTGGTAATATTCTTTGTTTATTTTCTGGTTCATACCTTTATTTTAATCCTAGTTGGTTTTACGCAATACTGCTAAGTGGGTTACTTGGAAAGATGAGTGAATATATTATTTAATTTTATATTAGTTTTTTTAATGTCCTGTCTACTCACTATGTATTTATTTTCCTCTTAGCTTATAACTTTATAACCTTGTATGCCTGCCTTTGTCCTGGAGGACGAAACGTGCGACAAAGTCGCATTTCAAATTCAAATCAGTGAATCAACAAAATTTAATAATCTGTTCATTCAGTTTGGAGACTTCCATTCAATGATGCCCTTTTTTCATAGTACAAATTTATAGAAGACTTTGACCTTACATATTTCATGGTTGATGCAGATATCTTAGCTAGTTGCTTTTTAATGGGAAAACATTTCAATAGATGTAAATATATTCGTCCAATACATCCTTAGTACTGGAGATATTACATTTCCAGAGTTCTATGCAGTGAACTGTTATATAAATTAGCACTGATATCGTTGAGGAACTTGAGGACATAGATAAATCGCAAAGGATTGAACTCGACGTGTCATCTGGTCTGAAATATTTTCTAAAGAAAAACACAACATATTGTGATGATACCCTTGCTTGACTATATGGAAAAACAACATAACTTTACCTCATTTAAATTAAATTAGTTGAATAATGTTTTATTTTTAGTAGAAGCATAAAAGAAGGTGACCAAGAGCTGTATGTGTACATACTTACAAAATTGACTACCTTTATTTTCGCAATTAACTAACCAATTTATGCGAGATGGTTAGTCAAGTATCACGACAATCTCATGCAAATCAAGGATACGCATTCTGTTTTTAATTCATACAATTCAATCAGGTGGATTTGAAATCAGAAGAACTCCTCTTGGTTTTTCGAGATCGCCAATTGATCTTACACTTGATCAGACTCTGAACGCCGATGCACAAAAAGTATTAACTGAAATTTTCCACTTTACAAATTTTATATCAGAGAAAAAGTGGTAGGCTCGATTTCATTCAATAAAAACGGATATAACTGCATCTACCAACTGATAACTGTTATCAGTTTTTTTTCGTGAACCGGCAAAGATGTAAATGACACATCACAATTGTAAGTGAACAAACTCTTATGTAAAAGAATACAGAGGGGTTTAGGATAGTTATAATGTAATTTTCTACCTGAATCTCCATTTCCTTGAACTCTGACAGTCGTCCCCTTACAATCCTAGTCCGTTAATAACTCGCCGCAAAAAAAAAAGAAGTAAATATATTATCACCCTTCAAGTTTTATAAAAAAAAAAACAATATTTATATACATACTGGGCATTAGTGGTTTATCATAAATTAATTTATTTCAATAAAATAATATATTTAAGTATGTTTTGATGCTATTATTAATAAAAGTGCTTTATCATATAACCTAGACTAGAACCTTGCATTTGTATATGCCTCTTGAGAACTTGAAATATTCAGCATATATACCTACAGCTACAGTACTCTTATTTAACTTTTAGCGTATACAACTTTTATTTAATATATTTTACTCCCAGTTAAATTGCTAAAGTGGTAGGAAAGAGATTGTTGGGGCGTTACTGGATGAGAAAGGAATTCAAAATAGCAGTAGAGTAGGAAGGATATGGGGAGGATAGGAAAAGAGAATGGGCTAACACTTCCCTTTAGAACGTATGTATGTTTAACATAAGTGCTAGAAACGATTTAATTTAAGGTATAAGGATGAAAAGTATATATTAGATTAATGTAATCCAAATTAACATATAGAAGAGCCGTGGAAATTAGAGTGAAAATAATCTGAAGTAAAATACACCCTTGCAGGATACAAATTAGGATCTCAATGTCAACGGTAACCAATGGCAGTTTGAGCCTCACATCGGTGACTGCAACCATTGGATGCATAAAATAATTAGAAAGTTTATAGTATCAAAAAGAAAAATATAACTGAGTACATTACATAAAACAAATAAACAATCCTATTTCAGTTAAGAGTTAAATTCATAAACATAATTATTGACTGGCTATGGAACACCAATAATATTTTATCCTATTAAAGTTAGCAGAGATGTCACAAGTGTTTTGTCATATGCATTGATTCTTGTGAGAGTGCCAACATTTCATGGCCAAAAACCCTATCGAAGATATATATTTCAAAATACAGAAATAAACTTATTTCAACGAGTATATATTTATAAATAAATGCTATTATTATTATTATTATCAACACCACGTCTTACTACCCGTTAGGGTTATACGCACTTACGCTAATGTGTAATGGTAGGGTGATTGTGAGATGAAATGGAGGACCTACAGTTTAACGTGGAATCCGAACCACGGTGGAGGCCTGGCATTCCTCACATTCACAAGATTTCATGTCAGAGGTGAAGGAAGGGTTTGATAATCAGATAAATCTGTGCCGGGACCGAGGATTGAACCCCGGCCGCCAGCATAGAAGTCTGACACCTTACCTATGGACCGCCAGGTCACCTAATAGATGCTATTGTTAAAGCTAGAGTATTTAAATATTTTACCTTTGTGGTCTTGGGTTAAAGTACTCACTTAAAGACCCGATGTTTATGGATTCAACCTAACTATGGTCTAAGAATTTTTCTTAAGGTGTGGCAGAAATTAGTGCGAGTAATTTTACAGTTTTTATAACATTAATTTTTTTTTGGCCAAAATAAATCAAATAGTTATCCATTAGCAATATAGAGTTTAGTTTTATGCACATGCTAATATCAACAGATCTGAAATACCTGTCAAGGTTGTCCAGGAATTTTTTCAAAACTCTTTCTCTTTATATGAAAGGTTTTGGAAAAATTACTAGACACCCTTGACAGATATTCAAGATCTGTTCATATTAGCATGCGCTTAAAACTAAATTCTATGTTTCTACTTGAAAAATATTTGATTTATTTTGGCCGAAATATTTCAATTCTATAAAAACTGTAAAAATGATTTGCACTCCCATCGGCCGCACCTTAAGCGATACAAATCCGTAGCACAATTTCCTTCGAAGGGAAGTAAAGCCATTGGTCCAATGCCAACTGTGGAATGCTAAGGAACCCTGGCAGGTAGGTGAAAATACTCTTTCAGGCAAAATGTGTAGGTCCTTTCCCTCTCGCTCATTGAAATTCTCGTGTGCTAATACAATCTTTCGGTTCACAAAGTGCATGTTAAATACCTCAAAGAATTAAATATTATTAAAAGAAACATAGATCATGTTCGGTAATAAAATTAAGCTTTTAAAAATTTAAATCACTCATACAATTGGTCAAGTGAAATGCATTCGGTCATCGTTGGCGAAAAAGGGATGATTCAATTCTCGGTCGTTTTAACCGATGATATAATATGTCTCTCTTCTATTTATATCTGTTTTTTTTTAATCTTTTTTATATTAATGTAGGGTAACTTCCTATCACCCGTCTCGGTGGCGTAGTTGGCTAACGCGCTTCTCGTGTTGAGCTAGACCGCTGAGGACAGGGAAATCGAGGTTCGAATCTCGGTCGGGTGAACTGGGGAGGGTTTTTCCTAAATGGTTTTCCACTCTCCCTCCACGCAAATGCTGGTTAACTTCCTCTACTTAAACCTCCCCAATTCCTAATCCATTAGAATAATTAGTACTTAAAGCGTATAACCCGAACGGGTAGTAAGACGCGGTGCTAAATATTATATTATTATTATTATTATTAACTTCCTATCGGTGACCTGGTGGCTTAGGGGTAAGGTGTCAGACTTCCATGCTGGCGTCCGGGGTTCGATTCTCGGTCCCGGCAAAGATTTATCTGATTACCAAACCCTTCCTTCACCTCTGACAAGACATCTTGTGAATGTGAGGAATGCCAGGCCTCCACCGTGGTTCGGATTCCACGTTAAACTGTAGGTCCTTCATTTCATCTCACAATCACCCTACCATTACACATTAGCGTAAGTGCGTATAACCCGAACGGGTAATAAGACGCGGTGCTAATAATAATAATAATAATAATAATAATAACTTCCTATCATTGGTCAACCTCAATAGATATGTTTATTTGTATGTACCCACAATGGAGTGTATGTGGAATACGTGACGAGTGCATTTAATTATATTAGACTGTGAAGGGTCAGGTTTCAAATCCCAAACTCTGTTCTGAAAGTGTTATTTCCTAAATGGTTTCCCTATTATTCCTTCATACAAATTCAGCTACAAATGCTAATGTCTTCCTTATTAGTGCGATTAAAATACTTTTAGCCTAAATGATATTAAAGGCAGAGGTTTAATAAATGTACTATGAGAAAATAATTCAAATACCAGTAGTACTTGAAAAGAAGTTGATAAAAGTTTCAATTTCTAAACTATTATTCAGATATTAAAACTTTTGGACTGAATGATGGTTTAACTAATTAAATATTTACTTTATTTTGCTAAGTAAATTTTCTTGTTGGGATTTTATAAAAACCTCTGTCTAAAATAAATATGAAAAAACAAAATATTTTGATAGTATGGAATGATTAAATTATAAATAGAAATGGTTGAGCTCAGATAATGAGGTTTTTTTTGCATATTCAAAAGAATTGCTTAAATATTAATATGCTTTCATATTCTTTAATAGATTTTTACATGTTATTAATGTCCAATAAATTAAGTATTAATTAAGTACCTGTTTCAGTTTTCTTAATCATTGTCTTACCTCTAGACGAACATTAAAAATAGACATATCACATTATATATAATTACCTACCAACATTGTAAGCAAACTTGGCGAGATAAACATGGACCAAATATATCTAAAATAAAATTTTATTCGTTCCATAATAAGGTGGCAATGCATAATTTTATAAAACATTGTTTAATTTGTAACAGTATCGCCTGGTGTAGACAAATTAAATATATATATATATATATATACTGATTTTAGAAAAAACTTGGGGAAAGGATAAGTGCCAGAAAGCAGAATAAACTATCAAATAAATTTAAAAGATTAATATTACAAATTTGTATTTGAATGAATGTTAGAAATTCAATATAAATTAAAGTCAATTGGATGACAATTTTATTTTTGGAGTAGGCTATAATTTTTATATATTATCTAACATAAATTATAAGGCGAAAAAGTAAAGTATTCCCTATATTTAAGTTACACTATGTTTTAGTGAAAGGTAGTAATTTTATCTTGCTTATTTTAACTATGGTTTAGCTCGTAAGATAGAGTCATAATTTAATAACTCAAAGTAGACTGCATACCTCTTAGGGTAAATGAAATTTACTTAAAGTGTTCGGACAAAATAAGCTTAAGTTAACGTTTCAGAATCTTAAACAATACTAGCTAAGTAAATATATAACACAAAAGAAGAAGGATCACATTAAATGAAAGTCAAAAATATTTATTTATGCAAACTAACTTTTAGTAAAAAATAATTTAAAAAATGAATCTCTTAACTTTATCCTACCCAGGTTCCAAATTGAGAATAAATCATGATTTTAAATTAAACTATTATATTTACAAGAATATTTATACTTTAATAAATTTCATATTGGTATTTAATTATTCAGCTTTGAGCAATCATTATAAATTAATATAACTAAGTTTGTTGATAATTTGAATACCCTTAACATAGGTTACTCATCAAATCTTTTGTGTTATTTCTCGAGGACAGAATTTACAACGACAGTTCATTAGGAAATATTCCAATCATTTGAAATTAGGTGTATATATTTGAGTATGTTCTTTGACAGGCCATGACAAGGTAGTCTATAGCGCTTTAATTACAGCACCAAGCCCACCTGAAATTATTGGTTTATTTAATATGGTAGGGCTGAGAATTAATTATAAAAAAGTTGGATGGTGCTTCCTTCTGTGTACTCTAATTTGATATTGGCTTCATATATTATTTCAAACTCATAAAGGGACCACACAAAAATACATACAACTATACATGCTCTCATTTCATTTTTTTTTTTTCTACTGTTTCATATTGATATGCCTAAAACAATTTCGATCGCGTCCAAAAGCTTCCAACAATGGGATGGTGAAGTAATAAATGTATTAATAAGCTACTCTTTTTTTTTAGTTTTTTTTTAGCCGAGACTTAACTAACCGTTCAGTTTATACGATTATAAACCACTGTTTAAATTAAACCATTATCCCTGGAGGAGATTTACAATATTACAAGAGAAAATAGAAACACATTATATAACCTACATTTCACCCGCATCCGTGGTCGAATGGTCTAAGGCGTCACTTTCGTTTTAGGCTGAGCTGCTGAGTCAGGGTAGTCAGAGTTCGAATACCAGTTGGGTCTACTGAGCGTGATTATTCCTAAATGGTTTTCCACTCTCCTTCCATGCAAATAGAGATAGATTACCTCTAAAATAATTTCTTCCTTATACTTACTCCATTAAAGTAAATAAAATATAGCCTATTCATATAAAGTATAATCTGAACAGGTAGTCAAGATTCGTTGATTAAAGAAAACCTGTGGCGTCACTGTTATATTTATGATACGGGTCATAACCAAGAATAATCCATTTTAAAACTATTAAAATTGGGTTTACATCATATTGTTCTTCTAAAGGAATGCGGGACTAGATATTTATAATTAATAACTATAATGACCAGTAGGATCATACATTCCTAGGTTAGACTAATTTGGATTAATAAAACAATTGTATTATATATATATCCTCTGTGAAATATATATTTATTAAAACACAATTTTAATTAGTTAAATCCCGCATTAATTGTGGTATCTTGGTCTAGCCTGACATCATGTATCAGACTGGACTACCGGTTTAAAATCATGTCTTGTGTATCGTGTATAGTTTTTCCTCTACTTCCCAACAAATGTGGGTTCATTTCCTATAAACTCTGGCTACCACATACTACTCACAAGTATTCGCGTATCCCGGATCGGGCAGTAAAAAGCACCTCACAAAAAAAAAAGTAAAAATCCATAACTTAAAAATCAAATATTTTGTTAATTTTTTTTTCCAAACAAAATTGGAACATATTTACAGGATATACTCGTATATTATACGAATCTTAAATAGGGATTGATTAATATTTAAAACAAGAAATATACAAATACTTATAATACAGACATATATTTTCTAAACCAATTTATTCTTCTAAAATTTTTATTACTATTATTATTATTATTATTATTATTATTATTATTATTAGTAGTATTATTAGCACCGCGTCTTACTATCCGTTCGGGTTATACGCACTTACGCTAATGTGAAATGGTAGGGTAATTGTGAGATGAAATGGAGGACCTACAGTTTAACGTGGAATCCGAACCACGGTGGAGGCCTGGCATTCCTCACATTCACAAGATGTCTTGTCGTAGGTGAAGGAAGGGTTTGGTAATCGGATA
>CABFOW010004546.1:37854-54462 GCA_902141385.1 Timema californicum
AGATGTGTTTGAGTTTTATTTTATTCCAAATTGTTTCCGATATCTCTTCACGATAACGGCAACATTTTATCCATATCCTCTCTTACTCCCTCTTATATATTAGTGTATATTTTCATTTTTTATTGCTATACAGGTGACCTGGTGGTCTAAGGTTAAGGTGTCAGACTTCTGTGCTGAGGGTCCAGGGTTCAATCCCCGGTCCCGGCACAGATCTATCTGATTACCAAACCCTTCCTTCACCTCTGACAAGACATCTTGTGAATACAATCACCCTACCTTTACACATTAGCGTAAGTGCGTATAACCCGAACGGGTAGTAAGACGCGGTGCTAATAATAATAATACTAATATTGCTATACACATATGCACTAGTTATGCTAATTTGTTAGGAATAAGGAAGTTTGAAAGTAGGGGAAGTTCACCCACATTTGCGTGGAGGGTAGAGGAAAACCATTTATAAAATAATACCTCGGGACAATCAACCTGGAATAAAACACCGATCTCACCGTCATCAGAAGTTAATTCTATTGTGAGAGTGACACCTTAGCCTATGTGACCACAAAAGCAGGTATTAGTATAGATAAAATTCGCACATCCCAGTAGGATGCCATGGCAAAAATCCCCACAAAACTAACTCTACAGTGCCCGAAATTGTACAGTGTTAGGTTGAGGTAAAACTGATTACTTAATTGCTTTGACAAACTACTGGATCCATTAGGGACTCCCTAGAGCGCTTGACGCTGGCCTGCTCTGAGGTCAGAGGTGTATGAGAGTGAATAAGGGGAATTCTTTCCGTATGGTGTGTGTCTTTTTCATTCTCTCTTTAGACGAGTAGGGGCGAATTTGATTAAAGATCAGTCTTTCATTCTTATCCCATTAGACCTTTAGATAAGGTTATGTCTGAGAAAGCTGACATCTTCACCAGTGGCCTGCCTGTTTTCAATTGATGAGTGGTCTGGTGTTATAATTTAACATTTGTTCACAATAGATAGTTTTACACGTGTTATTCGTCTCTTTCTCTCCACCCAATAAATATGATTTACATGAAAAATATAATTTATTCATTAAAATTAAATTACATCATTTAATATTTATAAATTAAACTAACCACAAATGTGAGAGCACTTCCTTCAAATGTAGTCTGCATTTATCTACAATTTGGTTTAAATGTTTATAAACAAAATAAAACCAAATAAAAAGTAATAATATAAATGCATCACGCGTTATTTGTAAATTTAATCTAAAATAGTTATTATTAATTTATATATATAAAAAAAGCTTTTGGTGTGAGCTCATTTAACTCTTGATGGTATTAATTAAATATATACATATATTCTTTGATAGTATATGTGATGATTTTAAATAACATGTTTGGTTAACAAAACTATTTCACTTTTATTTCAAGTCTGGTTAAGTGTGTTAAAGGAGTTTTACTTTTAATCCGAGAACACCATGAGTGTGGTACAAGTCAATATGAAACATTTAAATTTTTTTGATAGCCCCTATAATTTGACGAATTAAATAAATATAATATTATTAGAACTTCAAACATTCCTATTTGAAAAATAAATTATTTATTATGTTTTCGTGAATCAATGCTTTAATATTCACGTGTTAAGGATTAACCCAAATAGATCAAAATATATTACACATTTAATAGTTGGTCTCCATTTAACATGCTTGGATCTAAAGCACAAATCTAGGGGAACCTTGTTTGATTACTAAATGGTTCGGTTGAGTGTTAATGTTTGTGTACCACCCCAATCTCACTCTATTTAGTTACGGCCACAATATACTAAAAAAGAGGGGGGTGATCTCTAAAGGAAATAATTATATGAAAAAGAAAAACATTTTACGGTTAAAGAAATATTGGAGTTTTATTCAAATTAACAAACAGTATTAAAACAACAAGTTGCATAGTCTTACAGATCTTACTTAAGTTTGTTGAAAAACAAATAAATAATAGCAATTTATTACATGCGTGTTGCGTTTAAAAAAAAGTTAACTTGTTTAGAAGAAACCAAATGAAATACAATACATAGTTGTCATTATTTAAAGAAACTTTTCTAAATTATATACAAGTTTCTAATTCACCACATTGATTTAATATCAAATAAAATAAAATAGATTAAATGTTTAAATTACTAAATATTACGAAAATTACAAAGATCTTCATAAGCCTCTTTTTTAAAGGTTTACAAAGAGTCAGATTCACACCAGTGAATAGAATGAACCGTTTTAAATTTATGGAATAAATTTAAATATAAATATCGCAACATATATTTACTTTAAATTTTTATCCATAAAAATTATACATAGTTACAAAGAGCTGGATGAGCATCTTTTAAATGGTTCCCAAATCATCAGATTCACACCAGTGAATAATAATGTTTTTTTTAAATTAATGAAATAAATTTAAACTTAAATATCGCATCAGATATTTACGTTAACTCACAAAGGTTTGGCTTACCAACTAAACTTAAACCTTCGCCGGACCATTACCTTCGTCACTTTTAAAGAATTAAACACAATTCCCCCATTTAAATATTTAGTGTAAAACTAGAAAAAGTTACGTTACAGAACTTGTAATTTTGACTAAAAAAATCAGCGAATATTATAGTCAAAGCTATATTAAACAACAAAAATAAGTTACTTTAACATTAACTTTAAAGCAAATAAGTCTTCAAAATAACCAACAAAAGAAACATTATCAATTTAAAGAATTTAAATTACTGATAGCCACACAAGCAAAAATGTAATATTTAACCTAAATATTGCAAAACACAAAAAGAACCAAAAAATGTGTCTATCTCACTAAACAAAGAAAATAAGATACTAGCGCCCAAGTGGCAACAGGATGCATTAAATGCTCCATAACAGAATTTACGTTCAGAATTAAAGTTTTTAGCAAAACATTACCGATGCCACACTGACTGATTTTCATAACAAAATAAAACAAATTATTTAAGATAGTCAAACCCATCGCAGCAATTTATATTTTAAAGATTTAAACAAAGACATTATAAGCCATCCTGACTAGATAACGTCCTAGTTCTTAACAGAACTTCTCGTGGAAGTGGCCAAAGTAATAGTCTATGAGTGTGTCTGTGTTCCCTCGTTATATAGGTCTAGTTGAAAGGGAGGGATGGTGGGCGTTCTCCTTTACAATTACATCATCTGCAAACATCTGGTGGAAAGGCCTTGCTGTGTCATTCACGTAGGCCAGTTTGTTGTCTTGAACATCTGCCTATGCTTTTGACTCACAACGCGAGCAGGTTTAGAGCTATGCTTGTTTAGGTCACGTACGCCAACCCATGTGTACAACATATGATTGGTCTTCTATGTAGTACCGTACTGGACAATCAGAGTATTGGTGGCTTTCTTAGTCGAAACATCAGGGGGCTGCACAATTATCTCGTGTTTTGAACTTCTCTTCATTCTAGAATTTATGCTGAGCAGGCTGGACTTTACGGCGCTTTACTTCAGGCAGATGTACGCGTGAGTAGAGACCTATATACAAATAGTAACATCGTGATATTTAATAATGCTGGAAGTCTATGAGTATAAGATTATTTGTGTTAATATTTAAACTGGCAGGTTCTATTGGTATTTATATTGAAGGATGTCTGAATACTAGCTTGTTTAGGGGCGGGTAGTAACATTGTCATATTAGCAGTCAACGCTAATGTTACTTTTGTATATGTAATTGTATTGCCATCCAATCAGTAGTCCAAAGTATCAATACTAGAGATGTGTGGAATGTTACGTGTAGTCTTACTCTCTTATAATAAAACCGTTTTTATGTCTTGTGCTTGAAAAATATTTGTTTAGAAAGTTCACACTAGCCATAATAATACTAATATATTTCCTGGTAACGAATCAAGACTATTAAACTGTTATCATTCCTCTTAAACGAGCCAACAATTTGGAGATGGAGAATGTAACAACTACACTAAATAATATAATACTATTTACCGGGGTTAGTCATTTGTGTGCTCATTTGAAAAATTTCACACGATATACTTATTAATACCTAAGCATATTAATTGAAAATAGGATTAGGATTCTCATTTTTACGCCTAAAACATAAAATTAGACTAGTTATAAAAATTTATTTTTTGAAATTATATAAAAGTCAAAACAATTTACTGGTATAGTTTATATTAAATTTAACATTACCTTACCTGCTTTGAGTGACCGCATGGTATAAGATGTCACTCTCGTTCTAATCTATATTGCCGATGAATAAGAGATAGGTGTTTGAATTCCGATCTGGTGTACTAAGGGTATTTTTTTCCAATATTGTTTTCTAATCTCCCTTCACACAAATGCAGGCACACTTACTTTAAATACAAACTTCATCGTCCCTAACTTTATGTGTATTTAGCAGATATGCGTATAATTTGAACAGGTACTAAGATGTGGTGTGAAACATCCGCAATCTTGTTCAAATTTAGAGGTTTCAAGCCATTTCCCTGTATTGGAAGAGTGACTTATGTAACTAATGTATCTGTATGGTTATCTTTATGTCCTCTTTTTGACTTTCTAACGAAAATATAGATTTTAATCACACCTCAATATTGTTTTTTCTAAATGTTGAGACAAACTAAAATAAAAGGGTGAACTTATGCGAATATATTAGCACGATTTAAGCCTTTAGTTTAAATGTTTCTTTCTAGGGGCTATAATAGACAGGATGTCACATTGGTATAGTCAAATAAAACCACAAATTGTACCAACTTATAATTAATCTTAGTAAATTAATAGAGTGAATAGACTTGTTTGTTGATTAAAGGCGTTCCTGTTGATTATAGGTGTAGACTTGTTTTACTTTATTTTGCCTTGTCCTACCTATGTATGAAAAGGTAATTTAAAAATTATCTTATCACTAAATATTTAAGTTAAAATATAATTGCTTTAATGAGATTTGCTACAAATTTAGTGATTTTTTTCATTACTTCTGTATACTATTTTTTCTTTACTTATATATAGCCACTATGTTAGTATAGATTTATATTGATCATATTTGGTGTACATACTGTGCCACTTTTTTACAAATGACTCGGCTCTTAACATAAATATCGTAGAATTTATTTTTTAATTAAATACTTCATATATTAAACATTTATTCAAAGGGATCATTTAGAAAATAACGGACGCTCTGCCACTAAAGCTTATATTACCAATAGCATGGTTGAGTGCACAGTATTTTTCAAGTAATTATAATATTTAGCATCAGATAAAATGTATTTACGCCAAATCTGCATTCAGTATTACACTAAAATAAAAGTTGTAGGTTAAAAATAAAATACATGATTTCGAAAAGCATCACTTTGTCATATTTTGTTTTGGAGAGCCATAAATTTTAAGTCAGGAATGCATAGAATTTTTAAAATCATACATTATGATCTCACTATATATGTCCATACGTTTGCAAATTTGATAATATGAAGACTGTTTATTTTGTGTTACAATATTCCAAATTAACAAATTTAAACTCCTCATTTTATTTAAAATGGATTTAAATTACATCATTCTTCAAATTTACTTTGGTAGCTTGGTATGTATTATATTTTCCCAACTACATTTTAACAGCAAACAATTTATCTCTTTGTTGTTCTTATTGTTATTTCAAACTTTTGTTCCCTTAGAACCATATCTTACTAAACGTTAGGGTTATACGGCTATATACTAATTACCCTAATGTACTCGGGATTAAGAAGGTTGAATTAAGAGTAAATATACCCGCATTCGTTTCGAGAGAGAGTGGAAAATTATTTTGGGGAAAACTTCTCTTAGTTTCCCCGACTGGTACCACACCGGTATCACACCATAATCTCCCAGTCTTCAATAGAATATTACGCCTTAGACCATGCAGCCACCTAAGCGAGTGAATGTACACAACTTGATATTTGACATAATCTCCATCATACTCATAAATTAAATGGTTATCTAATACCCTAAACTGTGGGCACTTCGACAAAAGCATCAGTATCACTTTGTCTGGTATGCTGGTAGCTATGATGTCAGTGTTAGAATTTTGAGTAGTTTTGCTAATATGTTTTTCCTTAAATTGTTTACCACTCTCCCTTTTAATAGATGCGGGGTTAATTAATATATTATTATTAGCACCGCGTCTTACTACCCGTTCGGGTTATACGCATTAACGCTAATGTTTAATGTAGGGTGATTGTGAGATGAAATGAAGGACCTACAGTTTAACATGGGATCCGAACCACGGTGGAGGCCTGGCATTCCCAACATTCACAAGATGTCTTGTCAGAGGTGAAGGAAGGGTTTGGTAATAGAAGGAAGGGTTTGGTAATCAGATAAATCTGTGCCGGGACCGAGGATTGAACCCTGGCCTCCAGCACAGAAGTCTGACACCTGACCCCTAGACCGCCAGGTCACCTTAATTAATATAAATTTTACCATTATATTTCTTAACTTATTACCGTAGATCTTATAACAGTCCGCATGAGTATTATAACGTAGACACAGATGGTAAATAATTGCTCAGCTTACGCTTGAGCTAGGAAATCAAGTTTTTATATGAAATATAAAACACAATTTTATTACATTTTTGGGCTAAAATATGTTATTAATCTTACAAATGATATTTCAAAAGAAAATACATTTATGAGCGATTAAATTTAATTTAAAAATGCAATAGCTTGTCAAGCTACTGACAGCTGTCTGAATTCTGATGTCATTGTGTGGGAACGAACAAGGCCTACAGAGCCTACAAGCTTAGCGAAGGTCATCTAATAATTAATTTATATATTGATTCTAGGATTAGCTTCCGCTGCAAAGTTATTTCGGTACCGTGGACGTATCAACCTAACAACATTTCCTTTTAACGCCCTCCAGTTGAGACAATGGAATCGATCATAGACTCGGTTAGATAGATAGCACTCACATTTATTCGTGTAATACTAAATATATAAAAACTAGAGACTGGATAAGAAACACTCATTGTAGGTATATTGAAATATGTTTGACAATAATGAAAGTCAAAGTGATCAAAAGAAAGAGAATGGCATTCAAATACTATCCCCCACAATATATCATATCAGAGTTAGTATGACATTGAATAAATGGTATGGAACTCCAAATGAACTTTCTAGCTCTATTGTTTAGAAATGGAAATATTTAATCAAAGGTTTGTAATATAATATACATTAGCAAACCAGAGAAAAAAGTGCGTTATGCATACGTAAAAAAATGTTGACACGTGGTATTAAATTGTAAAATTTTATTATTAAGGACTTAACGTAATCCTTTTTACATTTGGACCAATAAAGTATCGATATTGGGTACCCATGGGCTAACACTTTTTATAAAAATTTTGATTTCCGGTTTAAATTTTTGTCATTTTATTAGGGGATAACTTATGTTTGTCGCATTGCTACTAAATTTCTCTTTTATAAATCTGACCAATAAAATAGGTAATTATTGACTATTGAGTCTAAAATGAAAGAGATAGATCATTGCTGTACCAGGGATGGATCCAGGACGTGAGCATGAGGGGGGGGGGGGTGCACCACACGTCAATAAATTAAACCAACTAAATCAATGTTAATCTCACTACAAGTTTTATTTTCACGCAATACTATCTCACAAAAAAAATATTTTTTTCAAACTGTTATTGGTAATATTATTAAATGATTTATATACGGTAGTATTATAAAGAATCGAGCCAATCACATTAATTATTAAAATGGTGAAAATAGGCATTAATAAAATTTTCCAAATTTAAGTTGCGCGCCCTTACCTTGTTGCACAAACCTTGTTTAGGTTTAAATTTATTTATCATTCCTACTAAAACTATTTATATGACTAATAATAAATAAAGATCTTTAAAATAATTAATTTTTAAATAGCGCGCTTTAAACTAAATCTTTGACTAATACCACACAAATAGCTCAGTGTTAAAATTTCGATTTATAATGAGAAATAACTAGCTACACTATAGAGTGGAGTTAAAGTTTGACTGTTCGAAATTTGAATATTCCATTTATTTTGTTTAATTGATTGAATAGTTAGAAACTATTTATAATTGTTATAATGTTAAACTTTATTTCCCTCTTAATAATCACTATTTGTTAATATTATTATTATTTGGCTATAATAATGTTCTATACTGAACGCAAATTTCGAGTCATACCCTTCATCAAAGGAGTATTCTCAAGTTTAGCATTACACTGAAAAATATCTTAAAGATTTACTATCAAATTTTGAAGTAAGTCAAATTTTATTGAGGTGCCTCCCACCCCTCCTTTCCCCGACCCATTCCCGATGGAAACACCCACATCTCTCACCCCCCTCACGAAAATCCTGGATTCGCCCCTGTGCTGCACAAACATTTTTCCTAATAGGTTACAGGAAAAACAACATCAACTCCTTGGAAGACTTACTTATTTGCTTACTCCATGGCACTAGAGAATTATTGCGTTAACACTTAAGAAGTATCTCTTTACAAGTAAAGCTCACAAAATTGTATTAATACGTATATTTGCCAATACCTCGGAAATTATTTGTTTTATAAAAATATATTTCATTATCAAGTTTTATTATTTTTAATAGTAATACAATTCTGCAATGATAAGTTATTTAGTATCTCGAATAGTTGCGGAGAGAAGGAAATTTACGCTTCTTTAAATTACCCTAAAATTATTTTCATGATAAAATTATACTAGGTTGTTTATTTATAATTTTAATCAATGCCTAGATACGAAATTTAATCAAAATCGTTTTAGCTGATTTTGAAATTAATTGATTTCTTTCTCTTTTTACTTTTTACTTTTTACTAAACCACTCTTAATTTTAGGGTTAGACAGACACACAGACAGATGGTATTGTAAAAACCACTTTTTAGGGTTCGGTGTGTTAGATTTTTTTGACGGCCGTAATACTTTACTTTAAAGTATTGTAAAAGTTAAAAAATATTTATATTTTTCCATAGCTTGAAAAATATTGTTTTTATATAATTAAATTTCAAGTAAAAGTTGTTTATTTTAAATGACAAGTAATTTAATATCACAAATATATACGGAAATAAAATTAAAAATTATGATTTAAGCATCAGACCGGAACCCAAGTCATTTTGACGAAAAGTTGAGAGTAGCCATTTTGTTTGGGATATTGATCGAAGCTTAGAAATGAAATTTAATCAAAGTCATTAAATCCGATTTTGATCAAATCGATTTTTTCTCTCTCCAACCTTAAGGAAATTATCCTTAATTTTTGGGTTTGATATCCAATTCCAAAAATTCCCCAGGGAAACCTTATGAAATCCCTATATACAAAGTTTTAGCCATTCCGGTAAAATAATGTATGCTCAAGTCGGAGGTACAGACAGACAGACGAAAATTCAAAACCACTTCTTGAGATTAAAGGGGTCATAAAACGTCGAGATTCATCAAAATCTCGAGTTCGATTTTTCTTTTTACGATCACAATACTTTATCTACCTGTAGATAGCGAGAAAGTAAACATTTTTGATTCAGTTTTAAAGAAGCTCTGCTGGGTGAATAATACCGGACATATTACATCATTACCATTGTTTGATCAAATGTGCACTCTAAATTTATCTTATTGTCCTTACCTTATTTCTCACAAGCATCAAATTTCTAAAAATAAGGACTTAATTCTGTATTGGCACAGTTCTAGTGAGCCCACCTTTGGCGAAATTTGCACTTTATCCAATCTCCGTCAGAATATTTCCCTTCTGTTTTATCTTCAACTTGTATGTTATTAAGTTGCGCTGAAGTTAAGTTTGATTTTTTGTTGTAGTCTGTTTTTTTAAATAGCCTCCAATTTATTATTGGATTTCTCAATTATCGTCAATTGATTTTCTTTTAATTGAGCCTTGTATTTCATTCTTAATACCAAGTATTCATTTAACATTTAACTTGTGGGAATCTACAGGCACTGGTGACACTTGTGTGATTATAGGATGGGAAATTTCAATTGAAAGAGTTGATGACTGTGGATTCCTTAACGTTGAAGTTCGTGGAAATCTAGAATGTGTTGAAGTTTATGAATTTCTAGAAATTGATGAATGTGTTTCTGTTTAAGATGATGGCTGTTGACTCATTGTAGTTAATAATTATGGAGTGTATTTGCAGTAATGGCAGAGAAGATACAGAAGTTGAGGCTCTAGGAGATTCAAATGTGGATGTGAATTCCTGTGTCCATAAATTGATGAGAGTGGAGTTGTAGGAGATTTTGGTTTTAGATTTACTGGTGTGAATATTTCATTAGCTCTGAGTCTTCATATACAGAGTCAGGAATACCCAGACCTTGGTATGACAAATAATCCAAATCACTGATTATATTTAGTTTATACGGATGTATTCCTGTACATTAACCCCCCCCCCTTTTTTTGCAATATCCATTCGGCAAATTCTGGTAAAAGCCTAGCTTACTAATCCAACAACTTCATAATCTGTTATCCTTGAAAAAGGATTCAGTTGCATCCAAAGGTCACATACTTCACTGTAGGAATTTATAAAGGGCTTCATTATGGTCCTGTCAAGTTGTTGCAGATTTGCGTCGTGTGTGAGAGCAAACTTAGCATATGGACTTTTGTCGACGTACAAATAGAATAACGCCAAGCAACCTGTGGCTACAGTGACCATCTAAAATGAGCAGCACAGGTTCTTCTTTAGTAGGGTGGACAAGTTTGACGCACTCTTGAAGCAACTTAAAAAGATTTCATCAGTTATCTATCTACTTGTTTGAGCTGCAAACAAACTTACAGGGGGTTCACCAATCGTGAGGTAGTTGTTCATTCTCTGTCCGGGAAATATGAAGAGAGGAGGAATAAATTGGTCTCCAGAAGCATTTACGCAAAGAATCACAGTGACTGCAAGACCTCTTTCCACATACATTAGTTTTCCATCTTGTTTTTCCCCCTTTTATGGACACAAATTTAGACTCATTTATATCAACTATTTTAACTCTTATTTCATCTGCATTGAAAATTCTGCATGCAAAAAAGAAATATCAACTTTAAGGTTCATTAAATTTATCAATAAATCTAGAAACCTGAAGTTTTTTGAAAATCAACTGATCATTGCATGCTTGTAGCTTCAGTGGTTCTTAGTGTGATTTCAGTGTGTCGTTTCATAAAATCATAATAAAAGTCCTTACCAGAAAACTTATTTGCCTTGTTGAAGCGGTGATAAAGTTTCAAGGCTTCGGTCACTTTGACAGCCAACTTGTCCAAACTTATTACGACTTCTTGGCATAGAACGGTTGTCAAGGTCCTTGATGTGTATTATAAGTTCATATTCATAATTTTGCGAGAAAGCAGGTTTGAATCTTCCCACTTCAGGACTTATTTTAATTGCATTTCCTAATTTTAGCTTAGCAACTGTCTCCTAAAGAGCTTTTAGGTACAAAATATATATTTTCGCCTGTCTCATTGTCATAGCATTACTTAAAACTTTTTCTACGGTTGATTTCATGTTATATTCTTGCAACTTCCCACATAGACATTCATTTTCCTTTTTATTTAATTTGGTCACAGTGTAAGATTCCAAAATGTACTTTCTGCAACCAAAAAGGCCTATGAAGAAGACATAAAAAATAGTATACTTAATTTGAGAAACCTGAATTAACCTAAAATTAGGTTTTATATTTTTAGCTTAAGAATTATTTGATGTTATTGTTGATAAAAAATATTATTGGCATCCCTTAATTTGTCCAGTACTGGAGTAAAGCAACGTGTCTAGTACTAGCCATTCTGTATGGCAATAAAATAATGGCAGCCACTATTATAGTATGTTATTTTTTGATCAAATCCATATCATAACATATTTGTGAGCTACTCTTTACCTGTAAATTAAATTACCAAAATAATTGTACTTACCGTCTAAGAATGAGATGTCTTGAAATTGTAGTTGACACACAGAAACAAAGCACAAAAATAACACATACGATGCGTACGGTTCAATGGAGTACCTTTAACGAACTGTTATCTCTAAATGCAAGCAAGAGCTGTATTCTTATACCTGTGAGGGTGTTTTAGCTAACGGTAATTTACAAAAACACAAGCTGTCTGAGACTATACGACACTCCCTGCTTCTATAGGGCCTTGGTAAGATCTAAGATAGACTATGGCAGCTTTGTGTATAACTCTGCTAGAACCTCGGCATTTAATATAATAGTGTCCACCATGCTGGCATTCGGCTGTTACTGGTGCTTTTCGTACTAGTATAGTCTTCATAATTTGTGTCAATGTCGATGAGCCCCTACTTTTTCCCACCGGTGGTCCTATCTTCTAGAATCTCCCATGTAAAGGCTCCATTGCATGGCAAAGCATGTTGCTTATCTTCCTATGTTCCATCCCCCCAATCGTGTCTTGAATGAAACCAAATGGCGTGCTATAAGGCCTGTTAGAATCTATATGTCATTGGTTTTGGACACGTATGGGCTAGTCCTTCCAAAGGCTATCCCCACATTTACAGATTAAATTATTCCCTGAAAGATATGCATACCTCAATGCAATTTCAATCTTGCCAAGCTCCCTAAAATGACAACACCGCAAGTTATATATGAGAGGATCTTTAATGAACAAATCTCAAATCACTTTCAAGGATTTCAACACATCGATTCGGATGGTTCGAAATCTTGAGCTTCCGTGTGATGTGCCTTTGTTGTAGAAAGTTTTAGTTTTAAATTTGTATTATTGAGTGAAATCAGGGTTTTTACGGAAGTATTATAAGCCATTTTAAATCGATGATTTTGGTGTATCGTGTTTGCCACCGTTATGTTCTGATCTGTACTGATTCACTGAGTGAATTTTTGGAGCTATCCACACTATATTCACGGAATACCCTCGGGCAAATTATTCAGGTTAAAATACCTGGCTCACCTTCTGATGGATTTCTGGTCAATATGGTCACTCAGGATATGAACTGGCAGACCAGGCAGTAAAGGAGGCTTTTGATCTTCCTTCTCAGGTGAGTTTGGCTGTCATGTTTTTAGACTTAGAGGGTTATTTTCAGCATGGCGTTCTACGCACCTGGCATGAGCAGTGGGTTTCGATTCCTGCTCAGAACAATTTGTGGTTAATTAAGGACGCACTAGCCATCTTCTGTGCGCAAGTCTTAAAGAGACGAGGTCGTCATGACAATACTCCGTGTCGGGCATACTTCACTGATGAATGTGTTTTTACTTTGAGGGGAATCCACCTTGCAGTGTGTAAGCTTTGAGATGATCCCCTTAGTGTGTAACACATTTTTTGGAACGTCTCAAATATTCCCCTGTTCGCTTGGCTTTGATTTTAAAGGTGAACTTTACTATTTTTACGTTATTTATTTACTCCGTTTTAAAGGCCAAGAGAATCTTTTAAAAACCATTCAACTTGCAATATTATAGCGTGGCTTCCTTGGTTAATTAACTTATACTAATTTTTGTTTGAATTATTTTAGTATATTTTAATGTGTTGGTCTAGTCAATTTAAGTTTATATATATATATATATATATATATATATATATGCTCTTTTCGCCAAATGTATTATACTATATGTTTTAATTTTTTTAATGAGGCTTGGGACGTCATTTGTCAACATGCCGTAAACATCAAGCGCCGTAAACATAAATAATAACAATAATAATAATAATCTCTGCTCATTTATTCTAGTTTCTCGCTAGCAGGGAAGTAAAGGCTCGAATCACGGACGTATAGAATCAGGATGGTTTCTCATATAAAGGCTTTTCTCTCTTTACGCAAATGCAGGTACATTCCCTCTACATTTGACATTTACCATCAATACACCGCTGTCTTAATTGTAACTCTTAATGCTGGATGGGTAGTAATAAGCATTCTATATCGAATTAACTAGATACAATTCTTAAACTTAGTGAGACGTTGTCCAAATACAATATCCTGGACTAAAATCATGTGTATGGATTCAAAACTATTTTATGAATGATATTATAGTGAGGTTAACCTTATTTGAGACATACTATTTATCAACATTGCTTTAAATTGACAAAAATAATTAGATTATATAATGTTTAAGATTGAGCTTAAGCTTGCTGTGCTTAAATAATAAATCCATTAGGTCATTCCACAAGCGAGCTATACCGACATAAAACTGAGATTAATGGCCGGAGGGATCGTTAAGCTTATCACACGACACCTTATATCTGCAAATTTTGGCAAAATCTTTGCCAACATGTGTCGAACGATCGGTCGGTATAGCTTGCAGCGCTATTGTCCACATAAATGAAACAAGAACTAGATGTTTAATTATTATTATTATTAGCACCGCGTCTTACTACCCGTTCGTGTTATACGCACTTACGCTAATGTGTAATGGTAGGATGATTGTGAGATGAAATGAAGGACCTACAGTTTAACGTGGAATCCGAACCACGGTGGAGGCCTGGCATTCCCCACATTCACAAGATGTCTTGTCAGAGGTGAAGGAAGGGTTTGGTAATCAGATAAATCTGTGCCGGGACCGAGGATTGAACCCCGGCCGCCAGCACAGAAGTCTGACACCTTACCCCTAGACCGCCAGGTCACCAGTAGCAAATTGTTAAATAAACAATTTAGGACTTAGGGTGGATCAAAGGAACTACATCCTCTTGACTCTTACTTCTTTGTTTGCTTGTTTGTTTAGCAACGCGTCTTAATACCTGTTCCGGTTATAAGCTTTTATACTAATATAAGCAGATTGTGTTAGGAATTAGGAACGTTATATTTATAGAAGGTGTACCCGCCTTTGCGTTGAGGAAGAGTGGAAAACAATTTAAGACTAAAACCTCCCTCAGAACACCCAACCGAGATTCGAATATCGATATACCCGTCATCGGCAGTCTAGTCTACTGTGAGAGTGGCGTGTTAGCCCATACGGCCTCCGAAACGTGTTGAGATAGTGTATTCCTCATAGTTCAAACAGAGATGAGGAGTGGGGAAAAGCAAACACTTATGTGAGACTACGCGTGTATTGGTTATCACCAAGTATCTTCTCACAGATGAAGACTTCAGGAGAAAAAGTGAGGAAGTTACAATGCACACATTTTTCAGGACAATAATAATAATAATAATAATAATATTTTGCACCGCGTCTTACTACCCGTTCGGGTTATACGCTTTAAGTACTAATTACTCTAATGGATTAGGAATTGGGAAGGTTGAGTTAGAGGAAGTGAACCCGCATTTGCGTGGAGGGAGAGTTGAAAACCATTTAGGNTAAGTACTAATTACTCTAATGGATTAGGAATTGGGAAGGTTGAGTTAGAGGAAGTGAACCCGCATTTGCGTGGAGGGAGAGTTGAAAACCATTTAGGGAAAACCACCCCCAGTGCACCCAACCGAAATTCGAACCTCGATCTCCCCTTCCTCAGGGGTTGAGCTCAACACGACAAGCGCGTTAGCCAACTACGCCACCGAGGCGGGTTTCAGGACAACTTTTAAATTGCAGACTACACCTACAACCCAGAAAATACATTTTTTAATTTAATATAAATATGTGGTATCTCTTAACCAAAATCTAAAAGCATTTTAGGATCTCGTGATTGTCTAAGAAATTAGAGAAATAACTTGATTTAATTTCGAATTAGAACTTCCCCCCTTTCATATATTAAAAGTGTTACGTTCATGTATGCTTGATAGCGTGCATTTGTACTATTTGCACTTGTAGATGTGTTCAAGATAATGTCTAGGCTGATTTATTTCGTTTTAATATGTTAAGATTTATTATCCTTAATGAAAACCGCTAGCGTGTTTCTCTATCAATGGATGTTTCAATAACAAAAAATTGCCAGTAAAATTATTTATTTATTTTTACTATTAGTTTAAATCTGTAAGTCATTAGAATATATCTAGGACACATATTTTAATCTTGTAAACACATTAGTATAACTACTCATATGTTAAATAATTTGTAGCTTTCTATGTAATGGGAAAAACGAGTATAGCTATGAACGTGTATATTTATATTTTTATTTAAGATACCCCTAAAAGTCCAATACTTAAGCCAATAAAAGTATAAATATTATCTAATTTTAAATACCATAAAATAACATAAACAATCAATAACGTTATTTCATCAATAGGCCTAGTGTATTCTAATTAGAACACTTGAGAAGATCAGGCGAACAGACAGGTGACAAATGAAGACCTCTTTAAAATAGTGAGTGAGAAGAGAACCATTTTTGATGTGATGCTTTGGTACTAAGCAAACTGGATTATACACATCATTTGGAAGAACTGTCTTCTGAATGACGTCATAGATGAGAGAACGTGTTGTATAGGAAAGACAATTCAAATATTTGATGACTTGAAGGCAATAAGAAATTTCTGGGAGCTAGAAGAGAAGGCAAGGACAGGACGCATTGGCAGTCTTAAGTTTACTGAAAAAAAAATGAACAGACATGTCGTAAGACAGAACATCTAACTAATAATAATATAATATCAAATTATAACTAACGTTGATAATTTTTATAGCTATTAATATTATTTTGTGTTTACTATAATTATAGATCACGGTTTTAAAATTAATATGCCAGTATAAATAAATTGGTTCAAAGATGTTTTCTTCCTTATGATACCATATAATATTAACAAAGTAAAATATGAAGTAA
>CABFOW010004547.1:6909-54461 GCA_902141385.1 Timema californicum
CAAAAAAAAAAAAAGAGAGAGAAAAAAGCCAACTCTATCGCTAACACGCTGTATGGCATTCTCTGGGATGTGAAGTGGATTATAACTTTCTTGAATCCCTCTTCTCCCTTGCTATACTGCAAGGAGGTACCATCTATGCCAAGGGGACAGAAAAGAACCAGTTTCTAGTCAAATTACACATCTACCCCTTTCATTGATTTGTAAAACAGAGTATGTGCTTCTTTTAAATCCCACCACGCTTCGCTTATGGCCCATAGTTATGTATGGAATATCTGGCCGGCTGCCATTCTTTGCTACTTCAAGACTAGCTGATTGAAGATAGGCACTTACTCCCTAAGACATGCTCTGAAAACAAACCTGTGCTTCCGTTCTGTTATCTATGTTGTCTGATGATCAACTGCTGAAAAGAATAGCTCGCCCTACAGCCCTTATCATAAACACTGACCTACATACAGAGCCTGAGGCAAATTGGGTTTAACGACAAGAATGGCATGGAAGAGTACCTAAACGGTTATAGGTTTACCCTGCGTGTAAAGTCATTTCCAGCAATTATGTGCAAAAAAGTTTCCCGCTGGTCCATAGCACGCTAAAACTTCAAGGCATAACATCAGACGTTTGCATCCATTATTGTCTCATGTACCTTCTCTACCACACCCACAACATTCCGACGAAGATTTCCTCGTCCCATTTTAACCCACCAATACAGATATTGATGACACGTTTTGAGATTTTATAACGCATTTTACAATACGTCAGTGCCCGGCCACGCCTCAAGAGGCTGCATCCCACCAACTTGCGCCCTTTATTGCCTCAGTGGGTAAAATGTTGTCCCAACGCCGTAACATACATAATTCTTACAGTCATCAAAGTGATCTCGCGTCATGGAAAGCAAACAGTACCCGAAGACGTTTGCATCCATAATGCAAAGCTGGTGAAACCATTCTTCATAACAATTATATTCAACACACTGTTTCTGCTGGACGAGGTCGATGACAAACGAGTCATCGTCAGTATTAGTGTAAATAAAATAATTACTCCCTTTGTCAAGATAAAAAATATGTGGAGGAAATTGCATGATGTTAACACTACAGAGTGGTAAGAACTGGACAACTACAAGTTGGTCATATCGAAGTTTTTCAACAACACATAGTCTACTTATAAAATATGCTTGACTAATCATTAAATCTCTCTGAGATTTATGAGCGGTGACTTTATAGTCATAATCAGTGAAAAACATAACGCCGGACTCAAATAGGTCACTTACCTCGCACCAAGCTGTGCACTTCTCTGTAAGGTTTGGGACTTCATTGACGTTGCCATCTACCAAAGGGATATGTGGTCGACCTCCGTATCCATATATTGTAAGGGTTCGATCAACATAATCGTCATGGATGTATGTTATACGCTAACAGAGACCGTGAATGTTATTGATCATGAGCTGCCTACGCAAGAAACTCACATCAGAAACCTGGATATAATCAGTGCTACATACTGTACACTCCAAGTCATCGGTTTGAACTATTAAATATTGGATTTTGAACTAAATATATTTTAATAACATATCTACTAAGATAAATTACGGAAAAGATATATGAAATAGTATAAGCGTCGTTTATGTAAAAATGTGTAGTAAATATAGATGTCTTTTGTAACGCGTTCAATTCACAGAAAACTCACTTCCTTTCTTTCCATCACCCATGCTCCATTCCTGTCCCCACTAATCACCAACTTTTTGTTAGGTATGGGTCATAACTATTTGTCTATTCCTGTCTGAAATGGTCATGCCACCAATCTGGTGTCAGGTTTGAGTCCTGAAGTAGATAGAATTACAACATTATCCTTGCTTTATTCCTATTAAGAACATAGCACCTTGGGATGGACTAGGTATGTACCAAGCACACAGCCTCCAGGTTGGTGTGGTAATCACACATAAATTAGCAAAACACGACACATCATTATGCTGTATAAAAGTGTCAGTTTTTAAAATGTCATTTGTAAATATTTAGGAGCTTATGAGTATTTTGATGGATATATAATGTAAAATAAACTATCACTTTTTCTATCGTTCCTAGTTTAAATCTTACTTGCATATCACTATGTTTAGACAGTTTGCATGATTCACTTGATCAAACACATTAAGGTATTTAACCTGTTACGTCTTTTGGATTAGTTTGATTATAACTGTTAACAGAAATATTATTATGCAGTGTGGTGTTGCGATCTGCTGTATTCACAATTTTCGAGTAACGCGACCTAGGCAGTTTTTTTAGGTGTTTTGAGGGAAAGGTTTTGAAGCTACAATAAATAGCAAGCTTTGTAGCAATACGGTGAAAATGAGCGCCGCTCTTTGGGCGTCAATTGTAACTATACGGAATAAAAGCGCCGCTCTTTGGGCGTCAATAATAATAATTATGTGATCAATCACCCTACTTTGGGTGTGAATTGATACACAACGGATTAATTCCCAGATAAAAGATGATGTGATGAATTTAGGTTGTCTTAAGCTCCGTGATCGAGCGCCTATCATCACTGTACGGAAAATATACCGTCTAATCAGCTGTCTATAGCCCCGTGTTCGAGCACTAATTAAATCGGTATTAATATTATTAAAGAAAGAGAAATGTTGTTGGCTGTTATTTCACACACGGTTTATTTATATTACACGAGTAAATGATTTGCACATATTTCAGTTAAATGTTTGTTATCACTGCACACTTGTGATATTGAAGTGACTTATATTATAATGTGTTGGACTGTGAGCAAGGTCCCGGAGATCGTCCTCCCCATCGTCGTCGTCGTCAAAATGATATTGCTATACTGTCACTGTCTATACTGTACTGTGCTGTACTGTGTTATACTAAATTGTTCTGAATATACTGTGCTACTGCTGCTACTGTGAATACTGCGCTACTACTGCTCAATAAACATACGCACTATGGTCTATATATGACATACCTCTTGCATTTTCTCCCTTGGTCAACAAAGTAAAAACTAACCAATGGACAGAGTCCTGGCGACACGTTTTATGATGGCTAGCTTCTTATTGGTATAAAGAAATGGCGTGCTCCCTTCAACAGGAATTGACGCAGTTACTATTTTAACGAGAAAGAAGGTGTAAAAAAATATATTTTAGGGTGAAGTCCCTTTCACCTCATTCTAAGAAACGCGTGTTTGTTCATGGATGAATCTTAAAAGGATACTCTACCTATATTACTTAAAAGAAAATTTACCTTCATCCATGACTTTTTACATAATTTAGATTAGTCCAAATCAATACATTACAGCTTGCTTTGGTTCATTGTCTTTTTGGGTTTATGACAAATACTTGACTCACAACCTAACTCAATATAGAACTTGTTGACACATTATTAAAAGCATCGATTCCGTTTATTATGTTTTCTAGAGAAAATAAGGTAAGAATTCGAATCCTGGCCGAGCGTAGTAAAATTGTATTTTTACTAAATAGCTTACCACTCTTTTTCCATTTGACCACGGGTACATTTTTTCTTAATTCTACCTTCCTCATTCAGTGTTTACAGACCCGTTATATTATACAATTTATATCTGAGACTTTTCCCAAATAATGTTGACCTTATTTTTACAATTACAACATGAATTTCCTTTTTTAAAAATTATAAAACAGGTTATTCCTCGTTATTATACTATTAATGAGATTATACGAGTTCCCCGGATAGGTAGTGACGTGGAACACAGTATATGTGACATTAAAACCATTACTGAAAATATGCGGATATCCTAGCTATAAAGTAAGACATGGCACACAGTGTATATGACATCAAATTAATGATGTAAAAATAGGACGGGTGTTTCAGTATACATTAATGGAGGAATGAACCAAAACCCAAATATCGTATAATACAATACGCTATTTGGGGGCTATACATATGTAGACCTTACCACTCAGCCATAACAGCCAGCTTGACCACTGCACACTTGTAAAACATATCTTGTCTGTGACGTGGCATGAAGTGTTTCCATGGTTAACAGAGCTTGTTTAATCTGTATATACTTTATCATAGTTAGCCAAAACACTAATCGGCCAGATGTCACTTAGAATACATTCTCATGTGAGGTGTGTAGAACAGAGTCTAGGGATATCGTCAGAGATGCAGAACAGGGAAGAAACGTCTCCTACTTCCAATTATGTGCCTCAAATGGGGCACTATTAATACCATGGAAATTAGAATATACTTTTGGAGCAATGCGTAAATAATAAGCTAACATTTCTATGAGACTTGTAGAGTTAATTCAGTTATCAAATCTTTAATATTATTAAGCTATCTCAAATTAATTTTTATTCTTTAATTTAAAGTGAAAATTGCATCGTTCTATCTCCCCCTAGAAATTAAAAACTAGCAACGTCTATGGAAGAGCCAATTTGTGGTTGGCAAGGGGGGGAGCCCAATTCACAGGTACAGTTTTAACAATCTCTGCTGAACCTCGTATCATTTTACGACACGCCACGGGCTGTATTTGTAACATAAATTAAGTTACAAGAGACAATAATATAATAATAACAACGTAATAATATAGTAATTATCATTGAAGTTACAAGAAATTAGGACTGTTAAATTAAATATAAAACATTCTAAATATGTTCATTGATACTCACCCCTGCCAGAATTTGACCTGATACGCTCCATATAACCAAACTATCCACATAATCACCAGCGAAGTAAGAGTACGTACGAGCCCCACCGATAAGCCATGCCAAATAAAGGAACGACCGGGATACGAGTAGTTTTATGACCTCCCACAGACACACCGTACAAGCTCGTGGAAGATAGTACCATGATCTAGATTATTCTATTCATTTCCATCCTATCTCTCTCATTGTATTTCTTCCCTCCCTTCATTCTTGATTCCATTTCATGATATTTCTAGCTGAGCTGCGATTTGAATATAAGCTGATGATTTTTCCCTTGCGTTTTAATCTTGTCAGGATTCTCACCAAGGACACTTCGTGTCTTGATATAAGGTAAGATTTTCCAAAATTCTCTTTCAGCCTATCTCATCTAAATGTATTATTTCAGCGTAATTATTTCCTATTTATATAATATTCTTTTTATCATGGGTACTTTAAATTAAGATCAGTTTGCTTTCTTGGACCTTTCAAATCCTTTTTACCAACACTCATATTTTCCCCTTCTTGACTATGGATTTTGATGAAAATTATACTTAAACTTGGTTCCTTCAAAATGTCTCGAAATATTAAGCGTAAAGACTTTAATAGTAGAATTACGTCTATATTTGGAAAATGTTGGAGTTTACACTTTTGGAGCCGTTTACATTATTCACGAGAATAATTTCGTAATGTTTGTTGCCACAGGGCATATTTTATTTTTTTATTATAAGGACTATATTCTTAGCGATCCTTGAATACGTGACGACGTATGAGCTCAAATGCCGAGAACAGACCATGCCAGCATTTACTGAATATTTAAAATAATTGATATCTGGGGGAACTCAATTCAAATTAACTGTTAGTTAATAGTTTGTGCTTATTTAATATATTGTTGTTTATAATTAAAGTTGATAGTCTTGTAGCCCCTCTGCATTTTTTTTTGTTAAATGGAATAGTTGGTCATCTGGGTCAGTGATGCTGTCTTGGTTTATTACATATTCTTGAGATATTTAATAACTGTTTATTATAACCCATTATATGCATATGTATTAAAATATTTTTATTTAAAATATATCTTTTCTTTCTAATCAAAGAGATTAAATGAAACTCTAGTGATGGGTGTAGCTTAACCCAAGATTATTATGTGTTACTTTTGAGGGTTTTAACCCTAATAACAATTTTACCTTTTTATGAATTTACATATCTTGTTGCATTATCAAAGTTAATATTCCTTTTTGTTAAACATATATATATTTATTGAATTGTTAATCATATATATTACTAATTAAATTAAATTATATTCTTATCGTTATCCTATGATTTATCTTTCTGTTATCACGCCCAAAAAATGTACCGATGTTGTCACAATAATTAAAATTTACCTCTTGACAGTTAAGTCTTATTTTTTATAAAGATTTCTGGTGTGTGTAGCGATCCGCCTGAAGAAAATTCACACACACACACACACACACACATATATATATATATATATATATATACACTGGGTGCTCATTTGAAAACTTTCCAACAAAATATCTCGAAAAAACCACATTGCAGAAAAAATATGAAAAGTTGTTTGGATCTGAGGGGGAAGTGAGTTAGTAAGGCTGATATGACCTTGGGTGGTACTGCTAAGGTGACGTTAAGGTCACGTTGAATTTGTTCAAATAAGAAGCTCTATTTCTTTTATAAAATATTATTTTAGCTCACGTTGTGTCATTTTCAAAATGGTTGTTGTGAGTTTTTTAAAAGTAAAAGCTCGCATGAGAAATGAGCCTTACAAGTTTATGAGTCTCCGGTACCGGGTGCGAAATTAGAATTTGACCAATTAAAACATAGCTCGGGAAGGTATAAGTGTTTGTATGCTATGTGCTTGCACACATGTGTTTGTTTACGTTTATGATTATTTGTAAAATACTCATTGAGAAAAATACTTTTTTAATTTTAAGTTTAAAGGAGGTTTTCAAAATGCTCTCAATTTTGAGTTGAATAATGAAATAGTTTATTTTCGAACTCACTTCTGACATATGATAGGGTTGCTTTTGTAATACTTCTACATGCCATTGTTATCCTATTTATTATTATTATTATTATTATTATTATTATTAAGCACCGCGTCTTACTACCCGTTCGGGTTATACGCACATATTTTTTAACTCTTCGATATTTGATGGGTTGGTCCCATAAATATCGGACTCTAAATGCCCCCTCAAAAAAAAATCTAGGGGCGTTAAATCAGGTGACCTTGCTAGCCACTCAATTGATCCTCTTCTGCCAATCCACTGTCCATTCAATCTGTTATATAACTATTGATGAATGAGTAGTGTATGGTGAGGGGGGTTCCATATTGATGAAAATGTAAAATATCTTTATCAAGCTCCATGTTTCTATGATTGTTTAGTTGATTTTCTAGGGCATGCACTATGAGAGGATGAATAATTTCTTTAAACATTTCCCAGTATATTCTCTCTATCAAATATCCGTCAATAAACATCGAACCAACAATCATGTCACCTAATATATCTGCCCAAAGGGTTTTTTTTTGGCCCTTGTGTGTGTCCGCCAGTAAAAATATGAGGATTTTGATCACTCCAATTACGACAGTTGTGTTTATTGACAAAATCAACTAAGAAGAATGTGCGCTCGTAGGAAAAGCAGGTACATTCTAATAACAATGGATTTTTATTCAATAATTCGATAATTTCTTCTCAAAACTGCACACGCCAATCAGGAACATCTTCGCTTAATGTTTCATATACCTGCATTTTATACGGATGAAACTTAATTAATTTTAACGAGTTCTGAACCTAGCCAACACTAGTAGTTTTAGACACTTCCTGCACTTAACTTTTGGGATTTGCCACTTAAGTGCCCAAAATTTCCACTTGAATTAATTCACCCAATACTGTACGCACAGTCCATTTCTTGTTTGCGCCAGATCCAGTTTCTTTAATTTTGAAACAAGATCCAACACATAACTATGTGAGACGTTTTCATCCTGGTGTATTTGTTTGAATGCTGCTGCCGTTCTTCGAGCACAGAAACATTAATTCTGTTCTTTCTTCCAAACTGTAAAACATTTTTCAAGATTGTGTGTTAACAGTAAAAAGAAAACAAAACAACTAATGGATTTTTAGCTGGCATTGATAGTAAAAACAATGTTTTGTTTACAATCCTACTCACAATCACTTGTACCTTCTCAAACTATGTTTGAATAGGCCAAATTCTAATGCCACACCCAGTACCAGTGATTTAGAAACTTGTGAGGTTCATTTATCGTGATAGCTTTTATTTTAAAAAGCACGAAATCACCATTTTGAAAATGGCACAACGTTATCTACAAGAATATGTAATAAAAAATAGGGAGTCTTTTTAAAAAACAACAACGTGACCTTAACGTCACCTTAGCAACATCACCCAAGGTCATACTAGCTTTACCACCCTACTTCTCCCTCAGAACCAAACAGCATTCAATTAAAACACCTTTTTCCGCAATGCGTTATTTTGGGAAAATTTTGGTGGAAAGTTTTCAAATGAACACCCGGTATATATAAATTGTGCATTGTTCATATGTGTCACTCTGCAATTTTTTGTTTATTTTATTGGTTAGTTTGTACGTCCTCCCCCTTTCCCTTAAGGAGAAAGGACTGGTGCCTATTAAATCCTCATAGAGTAATTTCTTTCATACTTCACATTCTAAAAAATTGTTTAAACAACCCATTTAAAAATAATTGTGAACTAGTGCATTGAGTGGAGAAACAAATGTTGTCAGTCCAGGGAATCAAATGACCAGGATCTCTCCAACTTGCGTGATGGCAGAGTAAGAAAAGAGTGGGAATAAAGAGAAAAGGATGTTGGTCATCAAGGAGGTGGCAATCACCATCCATTTCCCGGTGTGCCATTCATTTGTGTCAGAGCCGGGGCCAGACAAAACGACTGTCCGTTTCGTTGTAAGGCGCACATGTTGTAGGTACTCTCCCTGTAGTGGATGTTTATTACTCTGGCGGGAGGAGCAACGTGAGACAGTCCATTAGTGTGAGAACTGGTCGCCTCGCTCATATCTGGTGTGCAACGCGTGGACCACGAGTCTACATGGACAGTTTTAATATAGCTTGACCTTTGGAAATGTGCCCGCCCTTTTGACTAGCCATTTAGAACTGTGTTTTGGGGATTCAGCAAGTTAATATTCTAGGATGCGCTCGCCCTGTTAACTAGTAATTTAGAATTCTGTTTTGGGTATTTAGCAAGTTAATATTTTAGGATGCTCTCGCCCTGTTAACTAGTCATTTAGCACTCTGTTTTGGGGATTTAGCAAGTTAATATTTTAGGATGCGCTCGTCCTGTTAACTAGTCATTTAGAATTCTGTTTTGGGGATTTAGCAAGTTAATATTTTAGGATTTGCTCGTCCTGTTAACTAATCATTTAGAATTCTAGAATTAATAGAAGAATTAAATTTTAAGAAAAATTAATAACTATGTCAATCTAGTATAAATAAACATGGATATATATTATGCAATATAAGAACCATGAGGGCATCAAAGTATAAGTCCATAAAAATGTTTGTTAAAACAATTACAGGTCAATATAATTTAGATAAACATATAATAACAAAGATTTTAGCTCTAACCAAAATCTAAAAGTTATAAACATGTTAAAATTATTAAAAATTGTGACCTTTTAGTTACTTGCTTTTTAGCCAATGATGCACAAATATAGTTTTATAATGAAATGTTAATTGTTCCACGTTGAATGGGAATAATAATAAAAAAATCATCAATAAATAAATAATTTTAACATAAATGAAAGAGCTGTTGTAAAATTGAATTCATTCATTAGCTTGTAATCCCTTGTTCCTTGAAAGCTGCATTCCTTGCAGCGTGTTTAGTTTTGCTTTAACATGTTTCGATGCACAACGGCATCATCTTCAGGACAGAGTTGAAGGATGAATATTGAGTATTCCAATGGAGAGAGGAAACGAAACACGCTGCAAGGAATGCAGCTTTCAAGGAACAAGGGATTACAAGCTAATGAATTAATTCAATTTTACAACAACTTTAATTTCTGTTAAAATTCTTTATTTGTAGATTTTTGTTTGTTTTTATTTACATTCAACGTGGAACAATTCACATTTCATTATAAAACCAAAATTTAGCATCATTGGCTAAAAAGCAAGTAACTAAATGGTCACAATTTTTAATAATTTTTAACATGTTTATAACTTTTAGATTTTGATTATAGCTCAAAATTTTGTTATTATATGTTTATCTAAATGATATTGACTTGTAATTGTTTTAACAAACTTTTTCATGAACTTATACTTTGATGCCTTTATGTTTCTTACATTGCATCATATATATCCACGTTTATTTATAATAGATTGACATAGTTATTAACTTTACTCAAAATGTAATTATTCTATTTATTATACAATTCGTGCCTTATTAACCATTAATATGTTTTTTTTTTTAAATTTAGAATTATGTTTTGGGGATTTAGCAAGTTAATTTTTTTAAATGTGCTCGCCCTGTTAACTAGTCATTTAGATTTCTGTTTTGGGGATTTAGCAAGTTAATATTTTAAAATGTGCTCGTCCTGTTAACTAGACATTTAGATTTCTATTTAGGGTATTTAGCAAGTTAATATTTTAAAATGTGCTCGTCCTGTTAACTAGTAATTTAGAATTCTGTTTTGGGGATTTCGCAAGTTAATATCTTAGGATGCGCTCGCCCTGTTAACTAGACATTTAGAGCTCTGTTTAGGGGATCTAGCAAGTTAATATTTTAAAATGTGTTCGTCCTATTAACTAGACATTTAGAGTCCTGTTGTGTAGATTCTACATTGGGTGTATATTTTATGAGATTATTTCAAGTTCCTTCTTATATTACTAATAATGTACTAACTAGAATTATCTCGTTACATTTAAATCCATTCCGTTAGCTCAACATACTGTTATAATAATAGTAAATTTTAGCAACTCTATTTATGTTTATGTGAAAATGATTCAGTAATAACTAACACCATTTAGATGATTAACAAGGCAGATCTAAAAGACTTATATATTATAATTACCTATTTTTCGAAAATAGTTATTTTCGAACAGTATCACAAATGTTTAGCGACTGTACGCTTCCATATTTTATAATGCATCATCATTTGATTCATTATTTCTATATTTTCAAGCGTCCATCTTCGTGGCTAATTTACCATAATGTTCTTTTAATAAATATCGAGTCTTTCAAGAAAACATATACCATGCCATTTATTTTAAGAAGATGTCTGGTGAACTAAAATATACAATGGATGAAGGTTTTCGTTTTATTTGGAAGAAACAGCTATCAACTTAACTGAGATTTTAAATATCCATGACATATATGATTTTAAATGTTTTTATTTACTAAACTATTGTA
This sequence comes from Timema californicum, assembly GCA_902141385.1. NCBI lineage: Eukaryota > Metazoa > Arthropoda > Insecta > Phasmatodea > Timematidae > Timema > Timema californicum. The sequence continues at coordinate 17,963 of CABFOW010004547.1, forward strand.
ATTATTAGTAATTTTCTCTTTGAGAATTTTAATCTTTGTTTAATTCATTATTGTTAATGTCATTTGTTTAACTGGTTGCATGTAATTAATAGTATATATAATATATTTATGTATATAATATAGAATACATATTAATATTTATTATATATAATGTAAATATATTTTATATATAATATATTTTTTACGGATTTTTTTTAGGTAAAAGTCAAATTTTCATTTTTTACTTGAGCCTTATTTTTACCCATAATCCTGAAGATTCAACATTGTTGAGACCTGAACTATATTTCATCCACTAATATCTATGAGCATTTGGCTTATCTAATGAAAGGAGAATTATTTTAGAGCATTACTAGATAGTATCACACCAAATTAACTAAACAATATAGGTGACCTGGCTGTCTAGGGGTAAGGTGTCAGACGTCTATGCTGGCGGCCGGGGTTCAATCCTCGGTCCCGGCACAGGTTTATCTGATTACCAAACCCTTCCTTCACCTCTGACAAGACATCTTGTGAATGTGGGGAATGCCAGGCCTCCACCGTGGTTCGGATTCCACGTTAAACTGTAGGTCCTCCATTTCATCTCACAATCACCCTACCGTTATACATTAGCGTAAATGCTTATAGCCCGAATGGGTAGTAAGACTCGGTGCTAATAATAATAATAATCAAACAATATAAATATTCAAAGCACTAAACGTTCAAAAAATACGAGCACAAAAGGATTATTTTTAAATATTAGGGCGTATTCATGGAAATTGTTTTGTTTTTTATCTTACTAAATTGACACATCAAATCAAAGAGTTCATTAATTCAAACATTTTAAAAATTCTATATTATCTAAATTTGAATTGTACAATTTAATAATTTTTCTTTAACTCTTGTTTCTAGATACAATTTTAGTACTGTACATCTTTAAGGCATACTACATGTATAGATTTTAGATTAGGTTATAATTATTGATATTTAATAATAACCACATATAATATTTATTCATGTTATCTTTTATTTTTGCGTTGAACAGTACTCTACCACCCACCCTATGGTATTAGAAAGTGTTGCATATTATACGACCGTGAATATTGTTCCCTACAAGATCGTAACAAGATCTCGTCGACTTTGTTAGTGAGATGAATTGATTTCTCTAACGGAACACCCAGTGGTCTCAAGAAAAGAAGAAGTGACACCGTTGGAGCGATACGAGAAAAAAAAAGTAAGATTTCACTCTTTTAAGGTGGGATGGAAGGGGACGAAAGAAAAGGTAAGTGTTTTTGCAATTTTTTACGGCAAAGCTTTTTTTTTGCCTAAAATAAGTATTTAATTTTCCTTAACATAAGATGGTATACTTTTCATGATTGGTAGCTATCAATTAGTTTGTATTTGTAGAGTATTTAATCTATTATTTTAAAGGAAAAATTCAATCGTACTTTTAATGATACATATTTGTTATTAAGTACGTAATATTGTTTGGTTTGTTGTTGTTATGCTGTGTCAGTAATTAAAATTGTCTTTAAAATTTGAATAACGTGGTGTCTGTAATTATTTCTTGATATAACTTATTTTGTATTTGTAAAATATTTCGCATAAATCAGAACATCAACAACATAATGTCCAATGTAGATATTTTTTATAAATGTAATTTTGTGGTGGGGTTTCTATGAAACACTAATTTCTAGTTAATTTTGTTTGGGGCGATACATGTTGCGGATGTATACTGAGAGGATCTTTTCTTGAGTAGCTTTTCACTCTATATTAATGCAAATTTTAGTAAATTTCTTATAATTTCTACATTTATAAGCCCTTCATTTTAATGTAGTTAAGATACGGATAGCTCAGGTGGGTTGAAGGACGCAGTGTAAACATTTTGTTTTAGGTTGAAAATATGAATCAAACAAACACGTGACTTATCCATCTTTTAGATTATATTTTCGTTTTATATGATCAATACACAACTGTGACGATTTTTCTTCCAACACCAAAATAGTAAAGAAAGAAAAAATCCGCTTACCACGAATGATTGTGAGTGTGAAAAGTAGTACCTTCTAAAAAATATGATTGGAGGGGAAGATAAATGAACCATTTTGGATTTGACGTCCTGCAAATGTCCATAGTATAACCCCGGGGCACTTAAAAACAGCAGCCCGATCGTAAATTACTTTTCTCTAGCTATACAAAAGGTCGTGTTGTTTTATTTGATCACAAATCGAACGCTCATAAACGTCAATTTCTCCCTCCTCTTATCCTTGGCATTATCAATTATCACCCATTCATATCTTTGTTACAGCCATGCCATTACATTCTGCTCGTTAAGTACACGGAGTTAACGCGTTCACACTTTTATGGAATAATGGTGAATCAAAAAACATGTACATTCGTAGTCTTGGCATCTTAGAGTTTTAAACATGCATCGTTTTATGTGTTTACACATTATAACAACTACAATTACTACAGTCGTCATAATAAATATGTTGGTACTGCAATTTGCAAAGCACAGTCTTTACACTCACAACAAATAGCTAGCCATACAGAGTGGATCAAAAAGTGTTAGCCCATTTAATAACAATATGTATGTACTATTTTAACTACTAATTGTTATTATTAGCACCGCGTCTTACTACTCGTTCGGGTTATACGACTTTACGCTAATGTGTAATGGTAGGGTGATTGTGAGATGAAATGGAGGACCTACAGTTTAACGTGGAATCCAAACCACGGTGGAGACCTGGCATTCCTCACACTCACAAGATGTCTTGTCAGAGGTGACGGAAGGGTTTGCTAATAAGATAAATCTTTGCCGGGACTGAGGATTGAACCCCGGACGCCAGCATAGAAGTCTAACACCTTACCCCTAGACAGCCAGGTCACCAACTAACTACAAATTGCTTAAATTTAAACTGAAAATTATATATATATATTTAAATCCTTAACATGGCCATCATACAATGTATTGTTGTATGTGCTTCTAAATCTTGACATGACTTTATCCAATGTCTCGTGTTGAATTGCTCCAACTTCCACTACAATCCATTCTTTGAGTTCCTGAATTGTTCTTGAGCTTGTCGTGTAAATATGACTTTAACTTGCCCCGCAATAAAAAGTCCGGAGGTGTTAAGTTTGATGAACATGGTGGCCAGGCTATGTACAGATATCGTGAAACTAGGTGCCCAGGGAACATTTTGGGTGTGGGCCGTTGCCCCATCTCACTGGAACCACATGTTGTTGGTATCCATGCCCTTACTTTGCGATTCAGGGGGTCAGAAAGGTCGAACATGAATGGAGATGCTTCGCAAAATGTTTCCTGCACATCTCGTCTTACGATTTGAGAACTTCGCCAGACCACCACGTTCACCAGACTTAAAAGCTCCGGACTTTTTCGTGTTAGCCAGTTAAAGAGTCATATTTACGCGATAGATCCAAGAATAATTCAGGACCTTGAAAGAGTATCGTGGTGGAAGTTGAAGGAATTCAACAAGAGATATTGCGCAAAGTTATGTAAAGATTCTAGATATGCATAAAACGATGTATTGCAAATAATTGTGACCAACTTAAGGACATTGTTTTTTAGAAACGAATAATTTTAAGGTATGTAGAAAAATATTTTTTAAAAGTTTAATATGAAGAATTTAGTAGTATATACATAGTGTTATTAAATATGTCACACTTTCTGCCCCACCCGAAGTGTTGGTTAAATGTTTATTTCATCTTGAGCATAATAACTTGCTTTGTATGCACAGTCTTGGAGTTACTATACACATATAGACACACGTGTACACACACACACACACACACGCACACACATACTCACACACATCATTCACACAAACACACACACACAAACTAATGCAAGCTCTGGCCAAAGTGACCAAATCTATTTAACCTCTAGTCCAAACCAATAAGATGAGGGTGTGTTTTGAATGATTTGTACAAATATTTGCCTGTAGAAATTATTAGCTTACCTTGCCAGGGTCGAATGTGTACCTCTAGGATCTGAGTCATGGTTATGTATTCTGCTGATAAATGTTATAATATTTAATACTCACACACATTTTAAATTAGGTCCACCCACAGTTTAAAATAGGACAATAATTTTTTATACATTTTTAACTTATTTTGCAGTCACGTAACAAATCTCTGTGAACTTGACGTCTTTCACTTAATTTAAGGGGTAAAGAGAAAAGAGGTTATTTAAAAAAATATAATCAAGGTATTTAACGTGCACTTTATAAACCGTCAGATGATATCCGCACACACCTTATTAACTAACTTAGATCCAGAGGATACACCATAGGCGTCGACTTATGTAGATTATTGGGGGGGAGGGGGAGAGGAGGGGTGGCTGTACCTAATAGTTTCAATTATATGCCAAAAATAGTATACTTTCAATGTAATGAGGGGAATATACACTTCATCTGCATTTTAAAGTTTTTACTTGAATTAAAAAAAAGTTTATAGAAGCTAACATAATAATGTCACTTAACATTCTGGAGGAAAATATATTTTCCTATACAAACATATTGATAATAAATAAAAATTAGTTTATTTTATATAATTTGAACTAGACTTTTCATATGAACATGTTTCGCAGAATAAAACTTCTATCACTGCGGGATCTTAGGAAACGTTTATGCAAGATATTATAAAGTTGTATTTAAAAAATTTAATTCATAACACAAAATTAGTAATACAAAGTGTTTCATTCCCCTTAAGGGTTAACAAAAAGTACATTTAAAGTGGTTTGCACATTAACATACTTTAATTTTTAATGTTTGTAATTATTAATGCTACTAATGTTTTGAGTTAGCATACTCTACTTTTATAAAGTAAAAATGTTTTACAGTGAGTAAAATACCATAATTGTTATTTACTAAAACATTAAAACTGAATAGTTAAAAAAAAAGAATGTATCTTCTTTATAGTGAGTGACTGGGATAATACAATTTTAAAGACTCTTCACGGTAAGAAGAAGTTTCTAGGAAAACTGCTTTGAAGAAATGATCAGAAATCAATTTTTCAATTAGATTTAAATCTGTACAATCACAAGGAATATAATGTTTACATCATGTATTGTAGTAAAATTGTAGTAAAATATAATTTTAGTAAGTAGTAACATAACCTATCTGAAATCTTATCTCAGTCGATAGCGTATCTGTCTACTTATTCCCGGGTTGTATTTCCGGCATTGCCGAAAAATTTGTGAAATGTGGTTTACTTTTGCCCATTGGGGACTGGATGTTTTGTTTGTCTTAGTCTTAAGTTAGTTTATGGCTTCATATTATAAAAGATGTAAATTACGTATGCAAAGCCAGAAAAATATATAACAATTTAACAATTCAATTCTTAGAGAGGCCCAGCCCCCTTATGACAATTATTGGTCGAACCAAAACACTCGGACCCCTTAGAGTCAGCGCCTATGAGAGAGAATATATCCAGCCCCAGGCCGATTTCACCAATGATAAACTGCTCGACCATGCCGGGAATCGAACCTGGGACCCTGAGTTCAATAGAGAGGCATGCTACCGACTAGATGATAGCTAAATGGAAAGCACCATCACTAGAGTTGGAAGAGTATATAGCACAACGTTGTTAAATCAAATAAAGAAACCTCTAATGCACCTTATAGGAATTCAAGCTTATACTTTAGCGTCACCGGCAATTCTATTTACTGTGAGCTTCAAGGCCTATACCACGCAACCCCGTGAGTAGCAATTGTGTTAAGGATTAAGACGCTATATTTTCAATTTTATATTTTACAAATGAAATAATGTCGAAAGTAAAGTAAAAAAAAATTCCAACCTCTGTTTTTATCACAAATTTCGTAGGTCCTGTTGACTTATATAAAATCTTTCGATTTATTTATAATAATATCTGTCAGACCCACACTAGTGGGCAGACAAGCTAGGATATCAGTCTCAACTAGTCAGATTTTCTGGCTATGGAGAGGTCTAGGTTAGAATCCTGGGGGAATGGTGTGTATTTTTTATAAAGTTATTTCCAACTCCCTTTGACACAAATGCGGATAAACTCTTTTTAAATTATGCCTTACCCATTCCTACCCTCTTAATGTAGATATGTGGATAGCAAGTGTGTAGTAAGGCGTGGAATAAAATCCATTTACTCATTCAGAGATTAGATCTCATCTATGTATGAAAATTTATGGTAAGTAGAGGTAATTAAAATTATTATTATTATTATTATTATTATTAGCACCGCGTCTTACTACCCGTTCGGGTTGTACGCATGCACTTACGCTAATGTGTAATGGTAGGGTGATTGTGAGATGAAATGGAGGACCTACAGTTTAACGTGGAATCCGAACCACGGTGGAGACCTGGCATTCCTCACATTCACAAGATGTCTTGTCAGAGGTGAAGGAAGGGTATGGTAATCAGATAAATCTTTGCCGGGACCTGGGATTGAACCCAGGCCGCCAGCATAGAGGTCTGACACCTTACCCCTAGACCACCAGGTCACCCCAATTAAAATTAGAATGAGAAGGAACAGTTTTAATTTGGCTTATATTTTAAAATGATTGTTCTTGATTTTTGATTTTGTATTGTAAATTATAGATTTTGAGGTTGCTTCATGAAAAACTAATCTTCGTTTTTATCTCAAACACTTTAATTAAAAACGACTCCAACATTTTGTAAAGTTATAAGGCTTAAAAGATTACCATGAAACCCATAAATTTGATAAACATTAATTTTTATGGTTTTATTTGATTATTTGATTTTGTACCTCTAACTGTACTGAAATAGGTTTTAGCGTGTGGGATTTTTCATTACAGTACTATGTTGGGGGTTGGGGTCTTTGGGGAAGGGGAGGGGAGATATTGATTGTTGAAGGGACCGAGTGAGGAGGGTCAGAAGCCTGCATTTTGTTTTAACTGGGTAACATACAAGCTACCACTTCAAGTTTGAAGAGTGTCTCCCTACGCTAAGTGGTAATCATAACGCTAGTTAGGGGCGCTCAGTAACGCCTCACCTCTACACCCTACAATCAAGTGACAGTGTGTTTATATTCTGATCGGCTTTGTTAATCGTGGTATTACCTTCAACTGATCGATTGTCCCGGTACTTCGCACAGCTAAAACAAGTGTAGTTCCTCTAGGTAGGCTTAGAGATTAACATTTTCAGAAAAAGTGTTGAACCAGAAACATTTCCGGTATATTTTGAATTGGAAATTTTTCAGCAGTGGTGACTTTCAGTCTACTAATTAGGGGAACAACCATAATTAGGGAATGGGGTGCCTAAAGCCAAGGCCTTGGAAAAAGGTGGTCGGGGGTTCCATCCCACCCTAGAATTTGTTGGGGACCTCCTCCCCCCCGCTTCCTCCCAGAAATAGTCCATATACACGTATACAATTTTTACTGGCTCAAGGTACAGTGAGATTTTCTAGAGGGTCTCCTTATAAAAACTATCTTTTGCCTATTATATTATACATACAGACAGAACAAATTGGCTGTTTGGGGATGAGGGGTGAAAGGTTTATTGACTGGAAAGTTAAAATAATGTTTTGGGTAATTTTATTTTGTCAGTGATATTGTAATAGTTCTTCCATTTACAACAGGTAGATGACTATTTCATTTAAGTAGTTAAAAGTCTTACCTCTTGTTCTAGTTTTATTTGAATGCTTATTCGGAAAGCTCGAAGTGTAAGAAAGTGTTTTAAAGGGTATACTTTGTGCCCTTAGTTACGTATATTTGGTAGAAACGTGGACATTGGGTGTAAGAGAGACCAGGAAAATGGAGGCAATGGGAATTAAATTTATGAGGATCATTATAATTGTCACAAGGATAATAGGATTAGGAATAAAGTTTTCCGGGTAATAGTTGTGTTACAGGGTCTGCGTGAGATAATAAAGAGAGCGAGACTGAGACGGTATGGTCATGTAATGAGGATGGATAAGAAGAGGATGACAAAGAAAATGATAGAGATGACGTATGCAACAAAAAGTCATCATGGGAGTCTAAGTAAGAGATGTAAAAAACAGATAACAGCAAGTGTGAAAGTGAGAAGAAAGGGAATGGAAGAAATTAGAGTAGAGATAATGGTAAAAGGATTGAGGATGATGGAGTCATTTCACTAAACTGACCTGACCACAGGCTGGAAACAGTTGATGACGACGAGGATTCGGAAAGCTTTTGGTAATTTATAATTATTATATATTCGAGAAGCTACTCTTAGGTTCCAAGTTTTAAATCCCTACTATGACCCATTTTTCTAAAACCTCTTCAATCCTTGTTTGTCCTAAATGTGGTTATGTTCACAGTGCAATCTCCAACTAATAGCCGTGATTTGAATCCATGACTCTTAGAGTTTTGGAATAATTGCGGGAAGGAATTTTTCTCGTAGTTGACCAAGTCTCTCAATATCATAGTTATTAGTGTGGCGGTGAGTCGAGGATAGAAGCCCTATATAGGATAATAAAAAAAATATAATTGATGCTTATCTCAGCTTGATCTAAAAAATAAGCCAAACAACTGAATGGCTGGTTAAGAGTTAAACGAGTATCTTTTAATAATAAATTAAATTAAATTTTACTGTCAGTGATTATAAAAAAGAATCCAGTTTTACATTAAACACAAGTTCTTAAAAATGTGAACAATTTGAATAAAACATTTAATTAAATTAGCTAAATAAGATGATCAAATGTGATATTTTATGGTCGCTACCATTGGAGCTTTCTCCAGGTGGAGAGTCAATAAAATACTGTCATTGCTCAGTCGTTTGCGCTTCGACCCCCGTTCTAGCTAGTGACCCTAAATCATCTCCATTAAACATATTTCACAAATTAAACATCAAATGAACATACAATGAAAACATAATACCAAACATTTTCTAGCTTTTGCAAAATAATGATGTAGTGGTCAAAAATCACATGATATCAATGAAATACACATATGCTTGTTTTTATTTGACTAAATAATAACCTAATATAAAATTCCTTCCAAAGGTGCACCTTTCTTTTAACTAGTAGTCAGTCAACCAAGTGAGGTATTTTAACTGAACCCCTTTGTTGACCTCCTAAGGTTTTTTTACTTGTAATATTGATAAAGGATATCTATCCCGTCGTTCTTCGTTTGAATTCTGACTTGATTAGAAGACAGCATGATAACCCTGGATTCACGTTCATCAGTTTATATCTCAGCATTAGATATAAATATTAAAGTATAATATTTTTGTGTGCCAACTAGTTTCATGTTTCTACCAACGATTAGACTGGATTTGATTTAAATAGAAGATACAATAAAATTGATTTAATTTAGTTCACACTTTGGTTTCTGTTACTTAATAATGCATCTCTAAATAATAGTTGAGTTTGAGTAATTGCTCGAGTCTATAGACACGTCTAGTCTCTATGATAGTATGATCGCGAGCGTCTATCACACGTTTAGTCTGTATAATGGTATATTCGCGAGCATATAACACACGTCTAATCTGTATGATGGTATGATCGCAAGTATCTAACACACGTCTAATCTGTATGATGGTATGATCTCAAGTATCTAGCACACGTCTAGTCTGTATGATGGTATGATCGCAAGTGTCTAAATGTTGGTTTATAGAGTGAGAGCAAGATCGTTATTTCACATTCATTTAGTGTAATTGACCACAGAGATAACTATTAGTGTGGTTACACCAAACGAGCTAGTCATAGAAAAGCGAATGCGATAAAATGCAAGCACAGGCTTGTCGAGAACGCAGGTTTGAACCTAGCGGGTGAATTCTCCGTTATCATGCTTACCTACTTGGTCCATACTGGTCCAATTCAAATTTAATATTGGTGTAGGCAAACCGTATGGATTTATATGTCCCAGTACAAGTTTTCAGTAACATGCTTTATTGCCGTTCCTTTAGGTAAGATGCTAGATGTGATTATATTTTTTTTACCTCATCAACTCGATATTTTATAATGTTTCCAATGGCATTCCAGACATATTTTTTTATTGAATTAGTTTTATACTCTCTACAATTATAGTCCCAAAGACATCTATTGTCTACTCTTTATAATGTTCTATAATTCGTAGGTACAAATAATTATTCCTATCCCTGTTCTCTTCTTCCAAAAGTATTATTTAATGGGAGGAAAATTTGCAGGTATTTGAACCGAATAAAATAATCCTTAGATAAAACAGCTCATTCGAGCAGGCGCATTCGAACCCCACGTCTCATAGTTGGTTATTTCCCAAAATTTGATACTCACTTATATGTTCTGCATGACTCTCAATTATAGAATGCGCTCCATTATGTTTATAATGTTACTATCTGATTTTCTTTATTTCAGTCTTAAACACCCTTTCTATATTCTTATAAACATTTTCAATGTGGTCACCAACATTTTTCATGATATTACTTACCCTTTTCTCTACCGTTTTTTTCTTTATCTTGATTGGTGTACATTATTCTTGCCATCATTTCCTTTCTTTCAAACCTGTGTATGGTAAAACTTGCTTTTTGATTATCCTGATCTTGATTCCCTAGACTTTGGTTAATACAAAGATGAACCTTCACAAAGTTTACTTCCAATCCCAGTGCCAAATAAATTTCCTTTTGCTCCAAACAAAACTTTAAAACTAGGAAAGTGCTTATGTGAGAGTAAACCACATTGTTAAAAAAAAAAATGTTTGTTTAATACAGGGATATTATAATTTTTTTTTTCAATGGCAATGGCGGAACATGTTGCAACAATTACAATGTCATGTTACCAGATTTTTTTTTGCGTCTTTACGACAACCATTTCAATTTGTATTAAAACATTGGTCGATATTTAGATAGTAATAGAAAAATAATCATTTTGGGGAGTTGTTTATAATAATTGTTCACATTCAAACTTATTGAAGTTTGTAGTAATCACTTTATTTTGGCTAAAAAGGATAGTTATTTATTTTTAAGATATGTTAAAGTTGAACCAATAATAAAAAGGGTGATATTAATTCATTTTTAAATAAAAATTCAACACTGACAAAATAAGATCAAAGGTACTCATAAATAAGCTTTCTGTGCAGGTGGAGTCGCCTTCTTGAATTCTGAGAGTTGTCCAAGGGTACATTCGTGGTACCTGACATTTCATGAACCCACATACACCTTTATCAATATCAACATTAAAACTATTTAGGACCTCAATTTTAGGTTCTCAGCCATGGCTGCCTGACTTCAATGGTGATTATAGGTACAATTATTAAAATAACATTATAATATTTATGGAAATAATAATACACGACAATCTAGGATATATTAGTATTCATAAAAAAAAGGAAATGTGCAATCAAATGATATTGTTGGCAATTAAATAAAAGTTTGCTGCTAACAAAGAATGGTAAATAATTACATATTTATTGATATACGTCTGGTAATAAATAAGCATAAAAAATAATTAAAATCAGTTGTAAAATAATACCTGAACACGGGAATTGAACTCGGTACTTTTGGCTTCTAGTGTATCATGAATTATATGTTTCACTGAACATTTCTTTAAATGACTTTAAGAACATTTTTCCAGTTTTGCATATTGGATACAATATATATATATATATATATATATAAGTACTTTTGGCTTCTAGTGTATCATGAATTATATGTTTCACTGAACATTTCTTTAAATGACTTTAAGAACATTTTTACAGTTTTGCATATTGGATACAATATATATATATATATATATAATTTATTCACTAGCTCACAACTACTACATTATTGTGCCAGAAGATGGTGTGTATGAAGCTAACATTTTATATAAATATATTTCTTTTGGCTCTTATTTACAATTATTTAAATGCTATTAGAGACTACTGAATCATATTCAATCGATATATTAAATTAGTTAAAAATTTCAATTGTTTCAACATGTTGATCCAACCTACTCTATAAATTTAGGGAGAAAATTACATTTATAAATTGAAATATTAAAAATGTGGTAGAAACCCAGGTTTTTTGGATGTTTTATTTAACTATATGGTACACAACTTATAGGAGTAGGATGTTCTAGTGGCACAAGTTCATCAATAAATATTGGAGTGGGTTTCATAATATATAGTCTACGGCTAGCGGAACCCGACGTTATTTGATGTTTTGTAGTCGATCTGAAACATGGCAGTAAACTAATATAACGCCTCTAACCATTTTTCTGTGACTTGGTGAAACCCAGATAAGAGCTTGTGGTCGATCTGAAAGATGACAATAAAGTAGAGATGGGTCGAATCCACTTTTTCTCGAATCTGAATCTACATTTTATTTTCTAATCTCGAGTATTGAATCCGAATCCTAGCAAATTGTTAGAAATTTTAATGATTTACAATTAGACCTACATTTTACAATATAGGCTTAATTTGTAAATTAAGATTGGTTTCAATCATGCTTTCAATTTTGATCAACCCCAACCACCGCTCGCAAAATACTGGCTAAATTCCAGCCAAATTAAACAATCTAGAATCATATTATTGTTTGGAAATCAAATCAATCAAAATTTGAGTGTCTTTTAATTATTTTTAAAAGAATTGTTAGAATTACTCATGTTTCTAAAAAAAATATGAACTAAACAAGGAGATTATGCCTAGTTACCTTTTGATCAACTTTAAACATATTGAGGTATTATAATTTATTTTGATAAGAAATCTAAAATAAAAATACAAACAGATAAAAAAAAAGACATGATTAAAAATTAAACATATATAGGAAATAGTGAACTAAATAATGCCTATTTATGTATGTATTATTATTATTGGTATTCTTTTATCTATCTATGCGTAGAAAACAAGAAATATATTCGATTCTTGCGATATACCAATTTATGACTATACATTCAATTTAAAACACGAATATATTTTTAACTCTTGCAATATGTTCATTTCCTATTTATTAGGCAAGACTGCAATTGGATATTTTTACAATTACTTCAATAACATATTTGAATAAATAATAAATTCTTAGTTAAAATCAAGTTAAAAACAAATTAGGAATTAGGAAGTAGTTATTTGATTCTTAAACTCTATAGCACTTACTAAATTATCAGATTACCTGAATCGATTTTAAACAAATAATCTATATACAATACGTAGGCCGGTAGGTGTAAATAAACAGTTTTATTGGTGTATAGCTGTTGACATTATTTATTTTCCATGAAACCCAACAAAATACTTAACTAAGGATCGTATGAAATAAATTGGGGTTCTTTGCAAAGTTGTAGGTAATTAAAACAAGTTGGGCAGTCATTACTCTGGCCACTGGTGATTAAACATATACGTCATGGTGACTGACTTTGTATCGTGTGTAATGTGTTCTTATTTCTCTTAAAAAAAATGTCGTAATTTGTTTTATTTATTTCAAGTTTACTTGTAATTCTAGTATTGATTTTCAGTTTTAAAGAGCTTTAATGTGTTCATTAAATTATTTACAAGATTGTTCGTGAGGTGAAAGTTTCAGAATTCAGCATGAGCTGAAACGTTTGAGTCCATGTTTCCCATAGGGGTGAAAGAGAAAGGCATTAGGCACGTTACATTTTCTACACTTAACAATTATTATTTTAAAAAAAGAAGAAGATTGTATTCATGTTTATCGCTTTTGTCCAACAAAATAATGATTACGGATTAAGTTGTTCTTTTCAAGTAGGCCTAACCTAGTAATTTTAGAATTCAAAAATCAAAATATTATGCTTTGTTTATGAGGTGAAAGACTCGACCATCGAATCCAATAAAACAACGAATCCTCGAATCTCGAGTAATTGTTAGGATTCAGTGGATTCGAGGATTCGAAGATTCGAATGACCCTTTTCTACAATAAAGCAATGTTCAACAACGTCCCAGTTCAAACTGCTCCTCCAAACCACGAAGTAAATGCCAAATAGTCTCTCACAAGCAGGACCAGGGGAGTTTTACAGCCTTCAAGCTGACCCCTGCAATCTTTCTCTTGACCTTGTGTGTGTTTTATACGACCATCAAGGGGTGACTTGGTGGCCCCTAAATGGCCGTTCCCAACAACCGGGCGAGGATGGCGAGACCCACTTCCCGGGATTACTTGAACGGCTCGGGTAAATTGAATTCATGCTTTGTTGGGAGTTTACAAGATCAGCCTTCCAACCATTTATTGAATAAGCACTAGGCCTCATTTACGGTCGAGGTCATCTAGGCACCTCCATTAAATCAATTACCTCCGAGATACTTGGGCTTGAATCCAGTTGTGGGTAAACATATTATTTCCATTTGATTATTTTTTAGTTCTTGAATCTATTACAAGCTGTTAAACTGCTCTACGATAGAAGAATAAAATGATTAATTAAAAAAAACTACACCCACAGTAGTGTCAAGAGAGGTAATAAAAATACACTAATAAATCAAACGTGGTGAACCATCCTCAGTGCAATAAGATGAACTTATAACACTGAATTCCTGTCACTAATAATAATTTATATTGCAAATCTGATGCCTTGTAAATTTGTGATGGGAAATAAGGGCTATTTTTTTTTATTAGAACGTCTAGCACAGTGTGTTTTAACTTCTTAATTTAAGGAGATAGGATGAGGAGGATAGCTAAATGAAATACATTGGCATTAGCGTTGGCTGAGAATGAGAATATGGCATTTAAAAATCCTTTTTCTGCGGCACCAAGCCCGGATTGGAGCTAAGACCTATTCAAAAATGGTTATCAAGACATTAAACCTGATTCTAGTGACTTAAACCATTTGGCTACGAGTGAGGTAAATGAATGTTTCAGATTTCACTACAACTGTCGTCTCAGGCAATCCTCATTGTACTATTTACATGTACTGTACGAGTATAAATTAAGATATTTTTTTAATAAATTTTGCTAGGGTTCGAATATAGTTTAGCTTAAAGTAAAAAAAAAGTTATTTGAAAATTCATCAAATAGGAAAATAAGATGTAAATAAGTGCTTATTTTTTTCTATTAAAAATATAGTGTAGTAAATAAATACATACCGTGGACTGAGGTGACATTGCCCAGTGTGATAACTTTACCCACTTTTTTAAATAAATATTTTTTATCAAATAACAGTTACTTTAAAGAACACCAGGCTCGTATGAATAACTTTGTATAACACTTTGAGGTGTTCGCAAGACACACAGGAGTTAATGATGACGTACTGATTTATCTGTGTGAACAGCTGTTTTTCTCGTCCCAGTGTCTGAACAAGCAATTTTTAATGTCCTTGTACTTTTGTTGGTGCAGTCAAAATACCTTAAAAATATCTAGCAACAACATTATGTATAAATACATACTAAAAATATATGAGAACAAATAAATTGGTTCATTTAACACACCATTATGGTTGCATTGCCCAAAGATAACTTCTGTGCTTAAAAACCTAGTTAAAGAGGGGGTTGGCAAAGTAATCCCTCTATGGTAGGTGACTTTGCCCACCCACTTTATAATTTTTTGTTTTGATAAGGATGATTATACAAAATCATCTACAAACCCTCCCACGTGTGTGACAATTTTTGGTTTTTCAAAATTCACTTGAAGCATACGAATTTGAAACGTAAATATATAAATAAATTACATTTTGTGTGTGTGGTTTAATGGTTGTACCTTAAAAGGCTAGTCAACGGGAGGTTAAAGCAGTTTATTCTGCTTTCGAGAAGAAACAGTATGGTTTCATACACTTAGGTGGCTAGGTGGAGACCTGTACCAAGCTAATTACTATTTTTATTCCTTTGAGCCAACAATTTTCAGTTTTTATTATTAATTTAGCTAAGACCGAGGTTATATAACCCTTTCTTTGACTGCATTTTGTAGGCTGTCACTAAATTTTATTTTAAAGTTTCTACAAATATTTTGGCCAATTATGTGTTTATGATACAAAACTAGATAGTATGAATTTAACAACTTAAAATACAAAAATGTTCAAAACTGTTTATTAAAATAGTTTGCAAAAGCTTTACAAATCACAGAGTTTGCTAAGAAACATTAATGAAAATAAGCTTATAAAACAGTAATAATGAAATAATGTTATTGTAAATTTGAGGAATTCCAGGCCTACACCGTGGTTTAGATTCCACGTTAAGCTTTAGGTCCTCCATTTCACCTCACAATCACCCTACCATTACACATTAGCGTAAGTGCGTATAGCCCCAACGGGCAGTAAGACGTGGTGATATTAATAATAATAATAATAATAATAATAATAATAGTAATAATAATAATAATAACGTTATTTTATCTGCCTCTTATGTAAATTGGTGATAGTAAATACTATGTATCCACGATAAGGGTTAGGAATTAGGGATTAAGAGGCAAGGCATCGTTCCGTGTTTACAAGTGGTTTTGCTACACACGCTTATTTTATGACGTGGACGGGTGCATTTGCTATTTCATCATGGACCACAAACACGAGCACAGAGAGAACATAAAATTTTACGTCCTACTCTGAAAATCTAGAATGGAGACTTTCCAAATGATGCAGCAGGCTTACATCAGTAAATCTATGAGCCGCTCGGTGTGTTTTAAGTGTACTCACGTTCCAGGAGCAGCAGGACTTCACTGAAAGAAGAAGAGAGGCTAGGACGATCTTCCACGAGCACAAACCCGGAAATTGGTAACAGAGCTATGAAACTTGTGTGTGTGAATCGCCGGATGACATTAAGGACATTTCTGACATCGTCAAAATATATTAAGGATTAATGCAGACAATCCTCACGTCCATTTTTAATATGCACCGCGTTGCCGCTAAGCTCGTATACAGGATTTTGACCCTCGAACAGAAGAAGTACCGTGCCAAAGTCTGTCAGAAACTCCGTCAACATGCTCTATATGACCCGACCTTCATGTCAAGGTTCATCACAGGGCACGAGACACGGATCTACGATTACGACTAAACAACATACTTCGCAGTGGAAGAGCCCCAGATCTCCAAGACCAAAGAAGGCAAGATAGATCAGGAGCACAAGTGCATATTCATAGTTTTCGTCGACATTCTCGAGATTGTGCAACATGAATTCGCTTCCGAGGGCCAGATTGTCAACGCCGAGTTCTACTGTAATGTTCTGAGGCGTCTGAGGGAGGACGTTGGAAAATACCAGAACTGTGGCGTGCGGATGATTGGATGCTCCAACATGACAACACACTCGCACACACAGCGATGAAAACGCGTGAGTTTATCGGATGCAACAACATGATCATCGCTTCTCACCCCCCTTAATCACTAGATTAGGCCCCCTGTGACTTCTTACGCTTCCCTAAGATTTTGTTAAAGCTTAAGCATCGTTGGTTCGACACCATTAATGAGATAAAGAGTGAATTGCAGGCGGTGTTATGCACGATTTAATACCAGGACTTCCAGGGAGCTTTCCAAAGTTTGAAAAAGCGTTTGGATCGCGTTATCGCTGCACAAGGGAACTAATTTGAAGGATTCTGAACATTGACACCTGAATATGGGAATAGAACCTGGGACCTTTGGTTTATAACGCCAATTCAAAGATACCGGGTTCGATTCCCGTTTCCATGTGTCATTTTTCAATTTTCAGAATATATATGGAGAATTCCTCTATAAATGCACAAATAATAGCTTCGGCTAGTTGAATCTTAATATTTGAAGGAGATAGTGGCCAAATTTAAATCAAGTAATTTGTTTATATTTTACAAAACCAGTCTTTAAGCTTTTTGATACCCCTTCGTATACTGTATCTTCAAACGTGTGGAGCTTAAAGGTATGGCGGTTGAGGGGGACCATATAATTTGTTGGCGATTTTTGAGGATAGCTGACTGAAAAGTATGTAGAATTTGATAGGTGTTTATTGAAGATAAATTGATAATCATTAAATATTAATAGTCAAAGATATTTGTCTCTTCTAGCTTAGCTCACCGAAGACGGGAGGTTGGTATTTTAGTTTCAGATATAGTTTATTTTTCCTCAATTATTTCATTCTCTCACCTTCTCCATATAAATAAGGGTACATTTCCACCAATTCTATATTATTTATCCTTACCCCCTAAGTCTAACTAAGTGGATAGTTCAAAAGGATAGTAAAACGGATTCTACACAACTAAGAAAACATGGCTTGATGTTGATCTTGTAAAACCACAGGTCAGAGGTAGCTACACTAACCATGCGAATAGGGGTGTGATATTGAAATAAAAAGTATCGATACTGTACTCATTAAAAGTATCAGAAGAAAAATATTGACACCGTATTAGTATCGAAAGAAGATTATCGATAGCAGAAAGTATTGGTATTGAAACGTGCTTTCACTTTTTTTTGCCTCGTATGCTTGGGGCACCATTGAGTTAGCTGAGTTCATTGTGTAACGATGCTACAACAAATAGCAACATCTAACGCATACCACACAGTAATATGGAATTATAACACTCACCAACACCGGCCTGGCTTCTCTCCGTTTGATGGAGCACTAACACACACTAAGACATCCTCTCCCGTGCGTTGAAAAATTTCGACTGAAACGAGACGCTGGTCGGCGCCTCGCTCGTCATCGAAGCCCGGCCCACAACAAACAAGGACTTAACTTGACCAAGATCGTGTCCGATTCCACCATCTGGGATGTTCTGTAAACTTCAGGTAGTTACTGGACTAATCGCTAAGCTTCGAGAGCGCTAGTCTTCTCCCTTCCTTTTGTTCTTTGTCTCCACCCTACTTTCCCCCTCCTCTGAGAACATGTGTAGTCTGTATTTACTATATAATGGCTTGAATTGTTTACCTCGTCACTCATTGTACCACTGGCTTGCATATTGCACAAAGGTGAGGGCGCCGATATAAACCAGGGCTAGGGAACTTTATTCAAAATTTCTGTTCGGATATAAATAATGGGGAGGGATACTTTTCAAAATTGTTGTTTGGGCATACTTTATCATAATCATGTTTTATAGAGGGGTTTTTGGTGGGGTTAAACGCGGATGAACCGCGGGTCAATAATATTTATTTTAAGGGAAATGCATGATTTGCGTTAGTACTCTTTATGTACTTGTGGCGCGCTCTCATCTTCACCTAGTTCAGTAAAGCGATTACATTGATATTTTTACAAGTTTCAGGGAAGTTATTAAAATAATGTATTCACGCTTTAATTGCGTGGGTTATTGTATATATTAAAATTAAAATTAGGTTATCATGTTAGGTTGTATATTTTCTAACGGCGGTTTACGAATCATATTTAAGCACTTCAAAGTAAATTATAAAATGAAATTATCCATTGTTACTTAGGTATAGGATTCAACGACAATTGTTGAGACTTATATATCATAGATTTAATCACTTTATCTTAATATCCTTGTGTCTGCTTTGGCAGGGTACATTATTTATTATATATCGATATTTAAAGTAAATTTTATGGCTTCGCAATTTCATGTATATAGTTTGAATAATCTTGAATTGATGTTTATTGCCAGACTACAAATTGGCTCTCAATACCATTGTTGAAATATATGATGTATCTTCATTACCTTTATACCTGATTTAATTAAAAATAAAGCTATGTTTTCTCTTGTGATCCCTTGGTTGTTCTTTACACACGCTTCCGATTATCAGTGGGTGTCACAAGAGAAAAGTGGTAGCAGAGCTAGGTTCCACAGTTCGTGGAGTGTGGCTCACGGTTCGTGGTTCAACGTTTTTGTGCTCTGTTAGGTTTGAGATAACTGCGGAGTAACCGTGTATTGTTAATATTGTTTACTAATACTTGTCTGTTCTGTTTCACGATGTCCAAGACCATGGTTCCGCCACTCAAGCCTGATTCCAAGACTTCGGCAATTATGAAGAAAACTGAGATTTACAAGCTTAGCCGCGACCAACTGCTGTCTGAGCTCGAGTCAAGGGAAGTCCCAGTACCACCCAACGCGATGGTGGGTGAGTTACGCTCTCTTCTATCTGAACTGTTGAGTGAGGGAGGGGAGGCTTCGACCAGCCTTGGTATGGCCAAGGATGCGAGTGGAATACCTCTTGCCCCTTCCCACGCTTCCCCATCCGTGCCTGTAGGTTATTCTAAATGTCAGAGCAAAGTTTTAATTGAGATTCTAGGTCGTATCCCTGTATGTGATGGGCAGAACCATACTGCTCTGTTTAATTTCTTAGTAGAAGTGAATAGGGCTTCATGTCTTATACTTGTAAACGAACCAGAGTTTCTTACTTTATGTTTGACGAAAACGTACGGCTTTCTCACCGAGCTGTTTTCTCAGGGTATTCAGGCCTATTTATCCCTTAAGGCTGTAATAGATCTGGTATTGAACGCGTTATTGCCCATTAGAATAAAACATAAGTTATGTAGAGAAGTGGTTCATAGTTTTCAGTCCCCCCATGAATCATTCAGGAATTTCATTCTTTCCATCACTGAAGCTGCCAGTGTACTTAATACTGAGTTAGAGGAGTCCGAGTTAGTAGACATCATTCTTGAAAACGTGTCACCCTTGACCAAGCGCCATTTTGTTTTCTTCAAAAAGCCCACCTATATACAGGATCTTTACTCCTTGGCGTCGGTCATTGAGGGGACTCTTCTCTCAGAAAAAGAGTACCTGACTGCGCATTCGCCCACACTGGAAAATCACGCGCTAACGGGTTTGAGTCCCGGAGCAGTCTATACTGCGTTGTCTCTTGACCCCTCCTTACCTGCTGGCCGTAATAGGTCTACTAGTGGGAATAACTACATGGGTTCGAATCCCGGAAACCATGCGCCCCATGATTTATCCAGAGTTAGATGTTACCATTGTAATAGATTGGGCCATGTCCATAGACAGTGAGTGGAGGGAAACCCCTGAGGCGCGCTCGTGGTCGTGGTGCGGTCGCTCCTATATTTTATAAGCCACGCGTTCTGAGTACGTGTGTTTCCATTTCTATTGGACCCGTAGAGTGTGTGGGACTTTTGATATGGGGGCCAGTAATTCTTTACTTGTAATACATTTCTTGATCTTATTAATGGTAAAATTAATATTTTGTACGAGTCCATGGAGCCGAAGGCGTATGCCGTGAAGAATGGGCAATGTTTGTGGGTTTCTTGTAAAGTTAATCTTCCGGCTAATTGGGGTGATTTTCATGGAATCACTCTTTTTATGTTCTGCCGAACCATCCTTTTGATGTCATCTTGGGTAATGACTTCTTGTATCAAACCAAGGCCAAGTTGAACCTAGGTGAACAGCGAGTGTCATTTTGTTTCGCACCTGGAGAATTTATCCCTTTTATGTCGTTCAAACCCCCTTTTGATCTGTTTCACGTTAGTAGCGATAGTGAAGCGATAAATGACGTGGTCAGTCAATTTTCTGACGTCATTACAGATAGGTGGGGGTAGTGTGACATTTTGCCATATGACATCATTGTGAAGGATGACATTCCAGTGCGCTCAGGTCCATATTCCTGTGCACCACCCAAATTGGAAATCCGTAGGGAAGTGGTCCTTGACCTTAAGAGGAGAGGAGTTATTCGCCCGTCCAAATCCCCCTACTCCAGCCTATCTTTCATCATCCCCCGCAAGGGTAAAGGGTACCGCCTCATTGTAGATTACAGGAAGGTGAACAAAAAGATTGTGTTCGATCCCTATCCAATGCCTAGCATTGAGTCTGCATTCCAACATCTTGGCAAGGCTAAATTTTATATTTTGATTGACCTTAATGCGAGTTTTCTGCAGTGCGCGCTCTCAGAGTCATCCAAGAAATTCACGGCGTTCGTTACCCCATGGCAGGTCTATGAGCTCAACCGTGTGCCCTTGGGCATTAGCTGTGGGGGGAAAGCATTAAATAGGGTTCGTTTTTAATTACCTGCATGACATTTGCATTTACAGCGACACTCTTGATGATCATTTAGTTCATGTTAAAACCGTTTTGCATCGTCTGCGCTTGGCTGGCCTAACCGTTAACCTGGAGAAGGTCACTTGGGCAAAGAAATCTATCCCCTACTTAGGCTACATTATCTCCGAGGGGAACCTTCTCGTTGATCCGGAACGTGTAAAACCCATCCTTGATTTTCCGGCCCCTAAGAACATAAAAAGTCTGTTGCGTTTCTCAGGTATGTGTGCGTACTACGCCAGGTTCATCCCCATGTTTTCAGAAGTCGCCTGCGCCTTTAACTCTCTTAAGAAAAAGGGTCAACCTTTGTATGGGGACCGGAACAAAACAATGCCTTTCTCTCTCTCTCTCAAGCGGCATCTAGTTCCCCCCTCAGTAATGCGCATGCCTGACTTCTCGCTCCCATTTAGGATGCATGTAGACGCGTCCTCAGTAGCGCTCAGCACTGTGCTCTCTCAGTTAACCCCTGACGGTGATAGACCAGTAGCATTCGCTAGTAGGACTCTGAACGCCGCAGAAAGGAAATACAGTATTTATGAGAAAGAATGTCTCGGTTGCGTCTTTGCGGTCAAGAAGTTTTCCGACTACTTATAACTGAGAAAGTTTGATCTATTCACCGATAACGTAGCTTTATCTTGGATGTGGAACCATCCAAAACAACTTTGCAAGATAGGGCGTTGGGTTTGGAGACTCTCTAGATATAGCTTTACCACCCATCATATTGCCGGGAGGTTCAATGTGGTAGCGGACGCGTTATCCCGGATGTCTGAAGATCTAGACCCCGTTGGGGAACACCCAGAAACTGACCCCCTTCGTGTCATCCACACTATTCCAGAGTATTTTATATCTATTGGTGACCACAGGTGAAAACAGGTAGTGGAAAGGATAAAAGCTGGAGAGGTCGTGGGTAACTAATGTGTCCGTAAAAGTCTCTTGGTAGTCAATATTAGAAAAAGGACCAGGTATTACGTGCCGGAGAAACTCAGGCCCATGCTCCTGAGATACTTCCACAACTTATGTGTTCGATGGGCACTGTGGCATACTTAAAACCGAACGTAAGGTGTCAAAATAGTTTTTTTTGGCCTAATTTACCTAGGGATGTCAGGGACTGGGTACGAAGGTGCGAGCCATGCCAGAAGGCAAAGCCATCCCAGAACTCGAAAATCGGTCTTCCCTCTGCCAATGTCACGACACGCCCGTGGGAAAATGTTTTTATGGATTATGTTGGACCCTTCACCCGCACCTCACTGGGTAACACTGCTGTTTTGATTGCCATTGATGCCTTCTCTAAATTTGTGATTTTAATACCCCTTAGGAATATGAAGGCATCGACCACTGTCAACTCTTTATCTAGGCAAGTTTGGGCATTGTTAAGGACCCTTAGAATAATTGTGAGTGATAATGGGCCGTGCTTTAGGTCAAAGGCTTTTGGGGACATATGTTTCTTATGGAGTATAAAGCACGTGACGACCAGTCCTTACAACCCTTCCCCCAACCATGTGGAAGGGTTCAACCGCAATTTAAACGTGGCTCTGACTATATTCCATCACCTTGACCACTCCCACTGGGACCAATACCTTGATTTCCTCAACCTAGCTTTCAACTCAGCCTTCCACGAGTCGATCCGGGCAACCCCGGCTTCTATCTTCCTCAACCGGGACTTGAACCATCCCCTTTTGGCCATCTGGGATGTGGAGCCGCTCTTGTTGGAGTCCACCCACCACACATTTGAAGAAAAGTGCGAGCGTGCCTTCGTGAATCTCCAGAAATCACAAATGAAAGTAGCTTCGGCTTATAATCGAGGGCGAGTCCCTATTTCTTTTAAGGTTGGAGATCAAGTGGTTTGCAAGTGTTTCCCCCAGAGCTCAGCAGCGGACAGGTCGTCGGATAAGTTGGCTTTGAAGTGGAACGGGCCATGGTTGATCGACAGATTCCTAACTCCCGTCTCAGTCCTTCTGAGGAAGGTAGCAGACCCAACTTTAACACGACGAGCCCATGTCAGCCACTTAAAGGCAGTGCTACAATGAGTCAGTGCCCTGTCCCCTATTGTTAGTGGTGTAGTGAAGGTAATCGTTCGTTATCGTTGGTCTGGGCACTTTATTAGTTTTGTGTTTTTTTGTCAATTTAGTATTAAAGGGGGGGGGACCTTCCGATAACGTTGACTTTATAGGACAGTGTTATGTGTTTAATGTTATATTGTTTAACTTTGGTGCCTGGAACTTGCTAACAATAAGAGTGCGCGTGTGCGTCAGCCGAATATAAAGACACCACAGGAGATGTACCTTAAAAAACATTTTCGCGGATTGGGTGCACCCGATTGGGCTCAAGAACAATAGACCATGCAAGGATGATTATGAACTCTGTATTGTGGGATAAGTTTTATATTTTCTGTTTTGTTCTCAGAGAGGTCTTCCCCTTCCTCCTTCCCCCCTCTTTCTCTGCGACTCTGCGAGGTAAGTGCTGGACCTATCTTGGGCTGGACGAACAAGACCGGGAGTTACATAGAATATATTGGCTGGCTGAGATGGTTCATCTGGAACATGGATGGCAGGAGTGTCGTGTGGCACAGTTGGTGGGCTCCAACAAGGCAGGGAGAGAGTAAGCGATCGACTACAATGGGAAACCGTGGAGATCAATGACTTGCCGACCGGATCAAGTTCAGAGGGCCTCTGGTGAGGGCTCAGGTCTTCTCTCCACCCAAATATTTCAAGACTGAAGACGACGGGGATGGCGCCACCTTATCATTCCTCTCAAGTCTTCATAACCTATAGGGTGTACCCACTTCCCCTACTGGGTACATATAATACATAGAAAAACAGTCATTTTAACAAAAGAGATTTATTATAATAAACAATTAGATAATTGTCATAGATACAAGTTTCACATGATTGATTATGCGTTACGCTAATTATTAGCAAAGAGTAAATCACGAATATAACATTTACACAGTCTCATTTGGTAGAGTCGAATATTAATAGGTATCCACAGACCTTGATGTATTCTTAGCTGATAAATCCTGCTAATTGAAGGCTATGAAACAGGTGTCACTAAAGTACTACTGCTGGTCTTTTTCCCCTATGGTACTGCCAGAGCATTATATCATAATATATCTGTATTAATTTACTTATTTAATATCCACTGTTATTTTTATGAAAAGTAAGGATGTAGACATATTCTTTTACAGTTTTCGTGTGCGTACACCACGTGGCTGGAGTACGCCAATTTAGGAATTATCATCCACCGGGAAAAGCGAAGTGTTTTAGTTCATAAACACAATAATATTAGTCTTCTTCTTTGATATTTAACACCGTAACTATCAAAAGACAATATGTTTGATCAACCACGTGTTAGGAGGTAAGACGATAGGTAACTTAGGTATATCAGAAGATATAACTTTAGAGACAGTTTATATTTAATATGCTGATATAATTTCTATCTTGCATAAAATCACGAAAATATTAAATATTTTCTTGTAGCTGTTCATCCATTTGGTTGACACGCTACAAGGGGACGGGGGTATTGTAACGATGTTACAACCAATAACAACATCTTACGCATACCACACAGCAATATGGAATTACAACACTCGCCAACACCGGCTTGGCTTCTCTCCTTCTGATGGAGCACTAACACACACTAAGACATCCTCTCCCGTGGGTTGAACAATTTCGACTGAAACGAGACGCTGGTCAGCGCCTCGCTCGTCATCGAAACCCGGCCCACAATAAACAAGGACTTAACTTGACCAAAATCGTTTCCGATTCCGCCATCTGGGATGTTCTGTAAACTTCAGGTAGTTACTGGACTGATCTCTAAGTTTCGAGAGCACTAGTCTTCTCCCTTCCTTTTGTTCTTTGTTTCCACCCTGCTTTCCCCCTCCTCTGAGAACATGTGTAGTCTGTATTTACTATATAATGGCTTGAATTGTTTACCTCGCCACTCATTGTACCACTGGCTTTCATATTGCACAAAGGTGAGGTCGCCGATATAAACTAGGGCTAGGGAACTTTATTCAAAATTCTGTTCTGATATAAATAATGGGGAGGGATACTTTTCAAAATTGTTGTTTGGGCATACTTTATCATAATCATGTTTTATAGAGGGGTTTTTTGGTGGGGTTAAACGCGGATGAACCGCGGGTCAATAATATTTATTTTAAGGGAAATGCATGATTTGCGTTAGTACTCTTTGTGTACTTGTGGCGCGCTCTCATCTTCACCTAGTTCAGTTAAGCGATTACATTGATATTTTTACAAGTTTCAGGGACGTTATTAAAATAATGTATTCACGCTTTAATTGCGTGGGTTATTGTATATATTAAAATTAAAATTAGGTTATCATGTTAGGTTGTATATTTTCTAACGGCGGTTTACGAATCATATTTAAGCACTTCAAAGTAAATTATAAAATGAAATTATCCATTGTTACTTAGGTATAGGATTCAACGACAATTGTTGAGACTTATATATCATATATTTAATCACTTTATCTTAATATCCTTGTGTCTGCTCTGGCAGGGTACATTATTTATTATATATCGATATTTAAAGTAAATCTTATGGCTTCACAATTTCATGTATATAGTTTGAATAATCTTGAATTGATGTTTATTGCCAGACTACAAATTGGCTCTCAATACCACTGTTGAAATATATTATGTATCTTCATTACCTTTATACCTGACTTAATTAAAAATAAAACTATATTTTCTCTTGTGATCCCTTGGTTGTTCTTTACACACGCTTCCTATTAGCGGTGGGTGTCACAATTGAGCTATACAAAAGTTTTTTTTGTCTTATGTTTGGGGAAGAGGTAGTAAATTGGTCACCCCTTTGCCCATAACCTGGTCAGGCATCAGACTGTATTGATAAACAATGACGAAAGATTAACTGTCAATTATGATGACGTTATAGAGCTTGAATGCTAGAGTTGCTTCTTGCTTGTCACGCAGAAAATGTTTGAGAAACAGTGACATTTGCTCTTCCTCCATAGTTCACCCTAGTAAACATTAGACCCAGCAAGAGTAATGATAACCAAATGTTGTTTCTTTCGATACCGATACGAAACCAGAGTGTGAATACTAATATCATTAAAAATATCGGTAAAAAAATATAGAGTAAAAAATTACCAGTATCGAAAGAAAAATACCAATATTAGTAAATTATTGATACTTTTTTCTCATTCATACATGCAGTCCACCCTTCTAGTTAATTATACGTGAAAATGGTCTTAGTGAATTTCTTGAACCAACCTCTTACAATGTTCATTGCGATCTGTGCATGGCTGCGTCCATCTCATGAAGAGGTTTCCTGTTTACGTCTTAATGATGGAGAAGGACAGATAATTTTTTGGACGCTCATTTGTTTTCAGACGATTCACTCTTCCTTGATATCTTCCAGTCGTTTAGTTAGAACTAAGAAAATTCACCAGAAAATCAAGAAAATAATGATATCTTTATTTAATATTAATTTTCAAATGCAAGTCAGTGAGGTATTAAGCGTCAAACTCATCTAGTCTCATTTGCTGGTGATGGGGAGTTTGGAGTTTGAATCCCAGCCGTGTGCACTAAGAGTGATTACTTTTAGGATGGTTTAACGTTATTTCTCCACCAAATTTTCTCACCCTTCCTCAACCCTACTTTATTAGTGTAACTAAAGCCAAATAAACCCACTTTCACTTCGATGACCGCATGCTCTAGGGCGTCACCCACTCGCTTAATAAACTGGACTACCTCTATTAGGGAAGATCAAGGTTCATATATTTTTTGTGTATATTGTGTGCGTTTTATTAATTTAATATCCTCTCTCCCTCCATTAAAATGTGGCAACACTTCTTTTAGTTCTAGCCTTTTTACCACTAACACATTGGCGTAATTAGTACATATGTGTGTATTATTATTACTATTATTATTACTTAGCGTCGCGTCTTACTATCCATTCGGGTTATACGCTTAATTACTAACTTCGCTAATAGATTAGGAATTAAGAAGGTTGAATATGAAGGAAGTTAACCTTCATTTGCCTGGAGGGAGAGTGGAAAACCATTTAGGAAACCCTCCGGTTCACCCGAGCGAGATTCGAACCTCAATCTCCCCACCATTGGCAGTCTAGCTTAACACAAAATTATAGCGTTAGCTAACTACACCATTGAGGTGAGTCATATGCTTATAACCTGAGAGGTTAGTAAGATTCGATGCAAATAAAGATTATAAGCTAGATAAAACTTTACACCTCTTGTGGTGTCAAGTATGCCAATATACAAACAAAACTAGATTTCAATAAACTTTATAATGACTATAGAGCCCTCTATTTGTGAACTTGAAGCTCATGTTGCCACGATGGCCGAAATAAAAATATTACAATTGTATCGCCATTATATTATTTGAGTAGCATATCAATTTATAATACTAATGAGTTTAAATATTTAAGAACAATTTAATTATCAATACCGATATTAAATTGGAAATTAGTAAAAGAATACTGTCGGGAAATGCATGCTATTACTCGATCAGTACTTTTAAGTTGTTAGCATTTCACATGCTGTCTAGAAATATGAAACTCAGAGTATACAAAACAAAAAATTTCCAGGTGTTCTCTATGGGTGTGAAACGTGGTCTCACACATTACATGACGACAACAAGTTTAGGGTGTTCGAAAACAAGGAGCTTAGAAAGATATTTTAGCCAAATTGGGATAAGGCTACTGGGGAGTAGAGGAGGCTACATATTGGGGAGAAACATACCATGTAATCATCACAATACATCGCTAGCATAATTAAGTCTCGTAGGTTACATTGGACATGACATGCAGTGCAACTGGGAGAATCTAGAACAGTATTCAACGTATTCACCGGCAAACCCAATGAGAAGACCTAAATGTAGATGGGAGGATAGGATTAGAATTGACCTGGAAGAGATAGGATATAATGAGGTGGACTGGGTAGAACTAGCTCAAGACAGAGATAGGTTGCATAATTTTGTAAATGCGGCAGTAAACTTTTGAGCTCCTAATGCAGGAGAGTAGGTAAATGATTAATACTGAAATTTATTTTAATTAGACATTCATATGAGGTGCACACAGTGAAAAATTTAAAATATATTTATTGTTATTATAAATATTATTAATATTTCACTACCCGATTTGGTAGTCGATTAGTATAAGGTGTCACTATCACAATATACTATATTGCTGATTATCGGGAGGTCGTGGTTCGACACTGGTCTGATGTACAGACGGTTTCTCTTTCCCTAAATGGTTTTCCACTCTCTCTCTCTCTCATTGCACCCACATGTGGGTAAACTTATTCTTAATTCAACCTTCCTCATCCCTAACCCATTAGCATAATTAGTACCCAGACGTACTACTCAAAGTGTTATAAGATGGGGTGCAAAACAATAATAACATATATTTCAATGTGTACACCTCATATGAATGTTTAGTCAATAATATTAAAAACCCATCAAGTAATAGTGTGCATGTTATTAATAAACTTGTTCAAACTATAAGGGTTTTTTAAAGTTTTGATTTAGCAACATAATCTCTCAATTTTCCCACGGCGTGTGGAATTTATCTTCTCATTCGTCTCAGTTGTGGTTACATTGAACGATATGTTTCCCACCTCTGCTCTAAATTGTACTTCATTCCTCATACTTACTACAATAGTATAATTATCTTGTGTATATTCCATACGGGTAATAATATGTGTTTCACGTAAACATGTGGGACAGATATTGTTTAGAACTAATATTGGTCTTAAAAATTAATTCAATATGAACAAGTAGTCGTAGTGTATATTGAGCATTTTTTATACTTCACAAGATTAATGACTATATGCGTGGTAGGGCAATGTCCCTTTAAGCCTTACATTATGAAGGATTTTTTTAAAAATTTGATTAAATAAATCTATAATTTGATTTTGATAGGAATTCCGTTCTGAAAGGCATTTTTTCCTACTAAAATCCTACAATTTCTTTAAAATTTGGTAGGAAAGAAAACCTTTCAGAACAGACTTTCTGCAAAAAAAATCAGTGTGCACATAGATGGGCACGCAGTCTAAGTGATAAGTACATCTAGTTTAGTTTGTGTTTGACAGTGAGTTTGGAGTTCCAAGTCCACTGGGTTTATATATATTGGTCTTTGATAAATCGTTTTCCACTCTTCCTCGACGCAAAATAAGGTAAACCTCCATTTAATCTAAATTCTTCCTTGCTCACCCCTGCCCCATTAGTGTAATTAACATTATTATTACCCTGACGGATAGTATGATGTAGGTCGACAAAATAATTTACTAAGAAACCACTAACAAGTTTAGAATTTTTTACTTCATGGAATCACTACAGAAACTTTACTCCATAAAAAAATCTAGCTTAAAATTCTCAGCATTGGCGAAAAACCACAATAACTGAGTGACCAAACGACTAAACTTTCTCTTCTTTTACCTAAAAAAATCAAAAGTTTCTGGCGTGACAGTGCCACCAACCGACGCGAACCAACAAACCCCCAACCTCGTCAAGTTCCGGTTCAGAGGTGATCGATACTTGATTCATGAATTATGGAACTTTGTCGAAGATAGAAATGACACGGCTCTACAGGGTAACATTTCTCCCCCGTCCCCTCCTCTGACACACCTTCTCGAACAACCCTGGTGCGACGAGTTTCAATGTGACATCCGGTGATTGCTTAAGGGGGTAGCGGAAGTCTTTCACGTGCTCCCCAACTACTCAAATATGTAATCTCTCAAGTTTACTTTAGTAATCTAAGTTTACTTTGGATATGAGTTTGGCTTCAATTATATTTTTCTGCTTTCAAATAAATCATGTTTAATTTATCTTATAATAACTTTGCGAGAAGTAATTTCATATGGCTAGTTTACATTTCTATATAGAATCGTAAAGTCATTTTTGTGTATGACATCCCACTGTGGTTCAGTGTCGTTTCGTGGAGTGTTGCCAGGGTAAGCAGGGATTGCCAGAACTGTACGTGTGATGTGTTCTAACACGCTATGTTTCCAGATCATACGTGGATTTGCTCTTTACACCGCACAATGAACAGTGCTTACGTCGATACTTGCCAATGTGTGTCTTACCGAATGATGAGAACAATTCACAGGATCCAATTCGACGAACGCTGATTACTCTGACCACAACCCACTTCTTTGGTTGTATTACGGTAGCGTTGACCTTTTATGGCAGTCAAAATGTTACCGGTACTAATAGTTAAGTACAGAATCGTATTAAAGTGGAAAAACTGAATAGTAAGCTGAAATTTTAAGGGTTTATATAAATTACATCATGGAATAATAATCCGCTAAGTCCCAAAAAATCCCGACTGGGCTAAGTCCACAATGGTAAAAAATAAGCCACCCTATAGGATTTTTACTTTTTATAGTCTAGTGGCTGAACTAATCATAATATAAAGATAAAGTTTCCATAGAAACACTAATTACATAATTGATGACAATAATTATGTATATTATGTGTTAACACCACATTTTTATCAACTGTACAGGCAGCTTACTGCTGTATGGTAAGGAGAAGAAGACAAAAAGACCAAGGAGTAAGAATTCATCTATAAGTCTATATTCATAAAATGAAGTGTTTGTTTGTGTGTGATGCCCAGCCCAATCTACGGCACGCAGAGATCTGAAATTTTTAACATAGGTGGGCGGAAGGGGGTCTTAATGCATCTCAAGGCCAGATTTATAAATTTTTAGCTAGCTTTATAATGAGGATATTTTAACAAATTTTTGAAGACAGTATTGTAAATCTGATAATTAAATTTTCTTGTAAAATTTGACACCATGGGGCTTATATAATCTTATACCACAGGGAGTCACGGGAAACGTCGTGCGGGATTTCTGGTAATTAATAAATAAAAAAATATTGATACCGGATTTATTATCCCAAACTGAGACAAATGGATGTTAAATATTATGTCATGCTATGTCTGACAATGGTGGCTATACTGACTAAATGTTAGGCTCATTTAATCTGGTTTACTGGTGATGAGGAGGTCAGGGTTGGAATCTTATCCAGGTGTACTCTGTGGTGTATACTAAAAGGCTTACCGCTGTCCCTCCATCATAATCCAATCTACTTTACTCAGCTCTTTCCCGTTGACGTAATGTGTAATACTAGGATGGGGAATGTTTTTTAATTGTTAGACTAATTGTTAAATGTGTCAATACAAATGACGTGTCCAGTAAATGTAGATGTACAGTGACTCGCAATAGTGGGTGGGTGAAAATGAGTGTCAGAGACGTTTGGAATAGTTTACTAAGTGATGGAAATATTGGGGTTGGAATCCCAGATAAGTGTACTGAGATGTATTTTTTTAATGGTTTCTCACAATCCCTTCACCCAGGTACAGAAACACTTTTTCACATTAATTCTTCCTTCCTCAACCCTGACACATATAGTCTTATTATGCAGTTAGCCCTAACGGGTAGTAAGATGTGAGGCTGGAGGCCATTTGACTGTAGGCCTAAAGTATTCAACGAGGGTCGAGTTGGTGAATTAGACCCAGCTCCTTGTGACAATATACGTCTTGTATACATCTCCAATCAGAAAACTATGATAATGTTTCTAATAAAAAAAAAGTTTCTCCCCCGAGTCAAGTATTCTGGTGGCGTCCGATGCTGTCGTCTGTTAACTTCATCTCTCCAACTCTCCCCCTATATCCCCTCTTTTCAGTTTTTTTTTCAGTTGGTCATGAAAAGGCCACAACGTTGTTCATGTTATTTCGGTGCGAGGCCGTGAAAAGCAACCCGGCTCCCAATAAATAAGGACGAGGTGCTTTGATACTCGTAAGCCTCTATCTTCCCCCCTCCCTCCTTATCCTCATCCACCCCCTTGCCACAGAGTAGAGAGCATAGGATGTACTGCTTCCAAGCTATTAGAAAACATTGCAGATATAGAGGAGATATCTTTAGACTATATATTTTGTTTCAACAGCATCTAAGAACCCGTTCGTATTATAATACTCATAGATTAATTATGCTAAAGGAATATAGATAAGGAAGATAGATATTTTGAGGAAATTTACCCAAATTTGCGTGAAGAGGGAGTGCAAGAATATTTAGGAAAAACCATACTCAGTACACCAGACTGTAATTCTTACCCCGATCTCCCTGTCACCGACAATCCTGTCCAACACGAGAGTGGAGCGTTAAGACTCTACAGAGTCCGTAAGCTTCACATTCATATAGTCTAGTATTTAAGCCTTTAATAGTCCTTGGAAATGAAAATCTTGTATTATTATTATTAGCACCGCGTCTTACTACCCGTTCGGGTTATACGCACTTACGCTAATGTGTAATGGTAGGGTGATTGTGAGATGAAATGGAGGACCTACAGTTTAACGTGGAATCAGAACCACGGTGGAGGCCTGGCATTCCCCACATTCAGAAAATCTTGTATACACCGTCCATATTCTTAATCGCGTGACCAAGCCAACCAATGAGAAGTTCGAAGACTACGGCCACTCTAGCACATGTTCACCTCCTCGCGGTGTTTCTTGGTTAGCACTAAGTACCATGCCATTAAAAATTCCTCATTTTAATCAAAAAATAAATAATAGCACAATAATATCCCTTGCAAAGATCAGGAGTTCAGCTACTTATAAATATTTTCAATTGTGTTTTGCTTTGTTTTAGTAATTTTTTCTAAGATCTGAACTGAAAAAAAAAATAATCCCAAAGCTCCTAATTCTATCTAAAATCAATTATATAATATATTATCAATTTTTAAATAGGTTTAGTAATTTTTGGTTGATTCATAGAATAAATAGTGACACGCCAGAAAATTTTTTAGCCACCACTTAGTTATACTATATATGATAATGCAATTTTAGATTACTAGAACAATTTGTCTCATAGTTAGTAGCCTTTTTAATCAAACTAAGAAATAACGGCAATCAATGGCAATTAAAAGTATTGGAAACAGCTCATTTTCATATTATGGTTCTATATCATCTGGTGAAGTAAATGCCTAATACAGTGAGACCTGCCTTAAATGGAATCGCAAGGGTCCAGGATATTTTTCCGCTAAAGCCAGATTTCTGTTTAATGAAGGTGTGTATAAGAATTAAACCAGGGACATGCACGTAGCTGAGGTAAAATAAAACACTATACTCATTTATTTATTCACACTATAATTTGTTCGTGTTGACTTGACATTTCAACTCCTCTTAAAATAACGAAAGAGAGAAAACAAAATTCAGTAAAATGTATAGGATTCCTTAAGAATTTATAAATGATGCACTCCAGAACATTGGAAATTTTCCGTATAAAGATTTATTTTGATTTTCATTTCCGTTTTAGACAGTTTCCATTTAATCCAGCCCTAAATTCTCGAGACAGTAAAATATTTCCGTTTAAGGTACGTTTCACTGTATATCAGTTTAATTTAATTTAAATTATTTGGAAATAGACACCTGGACATGGGAATCAAACCCGTAGCCTTTGACTTAGCAATCCAATGCTCTACCACTGATCTATACAAGATTCGTCCCGTACTGTAAGTCATTTTCCACTTGGAGCTTCAGGTTGAGTTATTGATTTTAATTTTGGTCTAAGATTTTATTGGATTAAGGTTAGATTTCAAAAATTTACTGTGCATAATTTAAAAAAAAATTCTCAGGTTTTCATACCGGAGTATATATTAATTTTTTCCCCTGGGTTGCATACTGGAGAATATATATATATATATATATNTATATATATATATATATATATATATATTTTTTCCCAGGTTTGCACTTTGGAGACAATATTATTTTTTTCCCAGGTTCGAATACTGGAGACAAAATTAATTTTATTTCCCAAGTTTGCATATTGGAGACAATATTAATTTTTTCCCAAGTTTAGGTACTGAGGACAATATAATTTATTTTCCCAGGATCGCATACTAGAGACAATATTAATTTTTTCCCCAGGTTTTCATACTAGAGACAATATCAACTTTTTCCCCAGGTTTGCATACTGGAGACAATATTAATTTTTTCCCAGGTTTGCATATTAAAGGTAATATTAATTTCCTTTTACCAGATTTGTATACTGAATAAAATATTAATTCTTTTGAATTTATTGATTATCTCAACGTTGAGAGCAGCCAGTAGTAGCCAATTCATTTCTTTCTTCGGGTTTGAAAGTTTCCTTCCAATACGTTCTATGCTATCCTGTCATTATTAGCTCACTATACGGGATAAAATCACTCATTTATTTTAAATTTAATTGATAAAAAATCCGTATATATTCATCGTCAGGCTAATGATGGCGTAGGAATGGAAATGTTACCAATAAAAACATAAATAGTCGAAAGGAAGACATCAGGAAAATAATATAAATTTGAAATTAGATTAATGTTAAATTAATCACTCTCAAATTTAACAAGTTTAAAAATATACAAATGCCAAATAGTATAGTATCTATCAATACATTAATTTATATACACAAAACCTGTTAGAATAGCTTTATAGATTATTAATTTGTTAGTAGCAAATTACTAAGTCCTGTTTAATTTGAATTTTTTAATCGATTGAATTAATACATTTTATAAGAGTATTTATAAAGTAACTTTATACATATATTATTTATTCATAATTTTTTAAAGATTGTATTAATAATGATAGAAAAACACAAAATTATTGAAAATAATGTTTTATTGTGCTATTTTAGAAAATTAATTGATCCCGTAAATATTAAAACATATTTTTGCACGTGATTTTTTTCAACTTTTAAATACACATACTACACGGGTTTTTATTAAGTGTCAAAGGAACAAGAGGCTTCGTGGGAACAGTCTGTCAACACAACATTTTGACAGTCATGCTGTCATTTGTACCCACGCAAACCGTGATATAATATTACTACAGTCTGATATTCATGGGAAGTGCCTTATTAATACTACTAGCACCGCATCTTATTACCCATTCGGGCTTAAGTACTAACTACGCTAATAGGTTAGGAATTGGGTAGGTCGAATAGTGAGAAAATGAGCCCCCATTTGCGTAGAGATACAGTGGAAAACCATATAGAAAACCTCCTCAGTTCACCCGAGTGAGATTGAAAAATTGATCTCCCTGTCCTCGGCAGTCTGGCTCAACACGAAAATAGAACGTTAGCTAGCTACACCACCGAGGCAGTTCAAAACTTGTAGAAATTAAACTACATATTAAATATATATTATAAATATTACAAAAATATGTCTTTATCTCATCTAAACTTTTTCCACTTTTCACTAGTGTAAATACCTGGGTATCCAGAACAGATACTAGGACGTCTAGCGTAACGTGGTCGTAACCATCCATAGGCTCTTGGTTCGGGTCCTGACTGAGATAGTAGTATACGACCATATTGTCCTGTCTAAATTTATGGCTCAGCACCTGATTGAAATATTTAATTATATTGTGTTTGGTTGCCAGAGAGTGTAGGACCTCTACCAACGATTAGACTGAGTTTGATATAAATCAAAGATAAAAAATTAGACTTAATTTATTCCACACTTTGATTCAAATTAGCTCTTTTAGAATTCATATAAATAATTGTAATTGCGTTGGAGTTTGACTGCACAAGTGTTTAGCACACGTCCGACCTTGGTCATGGTGCTGTCACGAGTGTTTAACACACGTCCAACCTGGGTGATGGTCTCGTCACGAGTGTTTAGCAGAAGCCCGACCTGGGTGAAGGTGTTATCACGAGTGTTTAGCACACGCCCGACCTGGGTGATGGTGTTGTCACGAGTGTTTAGAACACGCCCGACCTGGGTGATGGTGTTGTCA
>CABFOW010004548.1:0-26638 GCA_902141385.1 Timema californicum
CTATCTCCTCCCCCCTCCCCTTTCAGCGCTCAGTACCATCCGGGCTGCCAACTCCTTCTCAAATGTCTATCCTCTCTTCATGAACCCCCCTCCAAAGCCTGCACAGTGTCGCCGTAGCAAAGGAGGACTATGCTGCAAAGCCAAGGCAGAACATTGCAACATTTTAAAGACCTTCTCAGACCTGCTCCATTCCAATATCCATCCTTTAAATCCCCCCACGTTCCCCCGCAACTCCTCTCCACGCAATCCGCCTATCAGTTACGATCCCTCTCTCCTCCACCTCCCCGTATCATCTTTCAGACTACCGCTCTCTGACCCTCTCGGACCCAAGAAGGATGCATATCAAATGCCACTCAAGTAAAATCTGCAGCGGCGACTTCTCGACCGGGGCCTGGACAACGCACCTCCCAATTCCCCGAAACAAGAAGCCAGCTTAGAAAAACAAGATGGCGCCCAACCTGGGGCAGCTTAAAAAAACAATGCTTTGTGAATCAAAGCCAGGATACATTTGGTCAACAACTATTTATAGAGGAAAGGAAAGATTTTTTTTTTCAAAGCTACAGAGATTCTCTTCCCAGATTGTGATGTCACTAATAAAACCTTTGCTCGACAAAGGGTATTGTTGGGTATTGTTTCATAACTGACAATTTTTACACTTCTTTACAGCTGACAGACTTACTTATATCTCTAACAACAGACATATGGAATAGTGAGACTTTTAAGGAAAGGTATGCCTCCAGGTTTAAAAAAAATTGCAATAGGGAAAAATAGCATAATATCATAAATATAGTTTTTAAATCTAAATAATATGATATGTATATATTAATAAATATAATATCATAGCTAATTAATCCATCATGGAAGTACTTTCATACAGTTTTACTATTGGCAGCAAAAAGCTAACTATTGAGTCAATGGTGGCTGCGTTATCTGATAGCTTGTGATCTTAATTGATTACACATTTATAGCCGACGATTTCCACACATTCATCACATACTCTGCCTTAAAATATGAATGGAGAATGACCCTGAGCACTGTACGATTGGATAGCTCAGTGGTAGATCATTTACATACAAAACCATAGGTAGGTCTTGAGTTCAACTCTCGTGTCCAGGTGTCATTTTTCAATTTAAGAAAATATTAATTCGTAGTCTTTAATCTGTAAAAATTTCAACCTACTCCTTTTCTTTCAAATTTAATCTTGTGGAGGAGTCGATGTTGAGTAAAAAGGGATCTCTAACTCAGACAAGAAACTCAAGAAAACTGTCTTATGATATTGGTATTCAAATTTAACAAATTATCAGCAGCAATAGCTTTAATTGGTCCAATCTCATTACTGTTCTCTTGCAGTAACTGGGGCAGGCACAGAAACATTTCAAAGCATACATTTTCAACTTAATCTCCCCACAACGCTAACTATATTGAACACGCTCTAATTCCTATTTCTGCTGCTGCTCCACCAGTACAAATCCCTATACATCTGGCCCATGAAAGATAGTTTGCTTTTAAAAAAAGTTATTAGTCTGGGTGAAAATATATTTTCTTGTCCTTCCTGTATGTGGCTCAAACATAGAAAAATCATCCACAATATCCCTATCATAGCACTAGTTTTATTACACATAACATTTGCTTAAAGTATTTAAAAGTTTACATCTTACCTAAGCAAGTTATTTAGTACCGGTATCCTTTCTGTCCTCTACAAAATAATTCCGGAGAACCCGCTTTGGTTGCCGCATGGTCAAACGTGATACTCTCGAAATACTGCTGAGGATGGGGAGATTGATGTTTGAATCTTGGTCGGGTGTATCTACTGTGATTTTTCCAAAATCGTTTCCCACTCTCCCTCTACACAAATGTGGGTACACCTCCTATAAAAATAACTTACCTAGTCCCTAAAACCACTAGCATAATTTGTACATAAGCGCATAACCCGAACAGATAATAAGACGAGGTTCTAAAAAAATATCCGGTGGCCCCTTAATAACATTTGGGGGCCACAATTGGGGTCACGAGCCGAAGGTTGTACATCACTGCTTTTAAGGTTTAATAAAAAAAAAATGTGAACTTATAAATATCAGCTTAGACACGCAAAGTAGTTAAAAATATAATTATTCTACAGTATGAAGAGAAAAACTCCACACTTAGACTATAACCTAAATGTGTTTTATCTTTTAATAAACAGAAAAACTTTGGTGATCAACATTTATAAAAGAAATATGACAGTGAATAATTAGTGCCTTAATACTGAGCAGATTAGTGCGAAGTGGCAATTGTGCTGTACTCTCGTGTAGAGAACTATCTCTATTGATACATTCTAATATAATAATTAATAATGATTAATGTTTTAAATTATTATTTTGGATATATGGACCAATATTATAATTATTTGAGATAATATGGCTAAGGATATATCTGAAACATATAATTGATACGATTACATCATTGCAAATTTCTCCAAATCAATGTTTAGTTTTTATATTTGTCAATATTTGGAATATTTCATAAATTCCCGTATTTTGTATTACATTTTTTGCTAAAAAGTGAAAACAGAATGATAAGTTTGTAGGGCCGTGCCGTAGTGTAATTAAGAGTGAGGGTGTAGCGGGTTTAAACCCCTCCGCAATATATATAATATTTATTTATTTATCGCGCTCTTGTACTCTTAATATCCGACATTGTTCTTTATCCTCCCCTGTTGTATTTCATACCCTCAGGGCAAGGGTTTCTGACCCTCGCGCCTCTTTCTTTGTGGCCGCAAAGCTTGGAATCAACAGCATACGACTAGCCATCCCTTTCGCGAGAGCTTGCCCGCGAGCCGACATCACTCGAAGTACTCAACAGGGGGTCAGTTTACTGCGGTCTCACACGCTGAGCTATCTCCTTTCCCCTGGGCTCGCCGTGGTCTCACGTGTCGAGAAATTTCCTTATCTCTCTACTCGTAAACTCACAATGGTCTTACACACCGAGCTATCTCCTTACCCCTAAGCTCACCATAGTCTCATACGCCTAGTTTCTTCATATCTTATTCCCCATTGCTCACTGTGGTCTCACACGCAACGCTATCGCCTTACCCTGGCTCACCGTGGTCTCACACGCTGAGGTATTCCCTTACGCTATCTCTCCTCACACACCGAGCTATTCTAGACTAACCTCAACGAGCATGGAAGAAGTGAGTTTTGATCCAGCATTAATTATCACGACAGAGGTAGAACATTCTTTGATGACTTAATAGGGGGACAACTACACCACTAGTGGAAAGACAGACGTTCTTCGAATCACCCCAATACCACACTCATTGCTACTATTCCCTTCCGGGATCGAATAAACACCTGGTAGTGCCCAAATTAAATATTCAAAATGGTGCTTACACGAAGCCAAGCAAATCAATTTAATAAAATTACTGTATCTTTCCCCCATTTTATTGAGGTAATCCGCAAAACTATAATGGCGCCAGCGCGTGACATAAAGCATTCGTATGTCAACAAGCACTGTGCTGGACCTGTTCAGAAGTGCCTCTGAGATTTTCATGAGTCACAGAGTGGTTGCCATGACAATCTTACGTCACTTTCTTTGACCACACATTTTTGGGGTTGAGCTAAAGTGTGGTCTGCTACCAGAATAAGCTGCAGTCACCTGACTAGGTCATAGATAAGGAAATTCGTTGATTTGTTTAGAGGGTAAGTGTGACGCGTTTTCGATTACTTTAGTGAATATTGAAAGTTTCCGATAATAAAAATTGAATGTTGGTTCTTTATCATTAGAAGAAAAGATTGAAATGAAAAACGATGGAAGGCCAGTAATCAAATCTTAAATAAGAAACACCATGAGTGAAGACAAATTAAATGCTTTGGCCATATTGTCTAAAAGTCAATGATTCGCAAGATACCAGACCAAAACCGAAGGTTAGATTTTTCTGCCAAACAATATACCTACTGATACACTAATCATTTTTTAAGTATATTGTATGTATAGTGTTCAAGATAGCGTTAAGAGGCTATATATATTTACTGGTGTGTGTGCATTTCACGATAGACAATCTTCGATTTCAAACCAAGTGAGTTATTATATTTTTATAATATATAGCTTTGATTTACTTTTATTAACTTTATCCTTTTTAAAGTGTAGTTTGTCAGTTAAATTTAGGATGATATAAGGTTGATATAATGTAAGCTGTTGTCTACCTAATTTAACAATTTTTAAGAGAGCACCCTCCCTGTAGGTTTACTCTCGAGCCGCCACTGATTATACTAGTCATCATAATATGTTTGTGTGTTTCAAGGCTATACTGGGGATGGAAACCCCTCACGCCTACACTCATATCTAAACGTTTTCAGCGCGTGTGAATGAAAATCGCTATACTTGATAACAGTGTCCAACTCGGCGTAACAATAGGCAACACCGAAATGACTCTGAAACACATATTTTCCTGAATCCGACTATAACTGACACCTGCTAAGGGCTATCATCATATCTTCCTTGGATGGGCAGATGAAGTGAGAAATACAACAGGGTTGGAGTACACCTGCGCTACGTGATGAGCCAAGCCACCACCTCCACTTGTGCTTCACCTAACTGCTCCAGGGAAGGTGTCAACAACATCAGCTGCGAGAAATGTACGCACACCTACAATTACCTCTGACTAGAATGGGTAGATGAACCCCGCCACCTTACTGGCCTCACTTTACGTTGCCTTACCTCTCGGACCACCACCCACCTACAAGACAAATATCGCTTCCCAGCCCACACTCCTACCCCCAATCTCGGCTAACCGATTCAGTGGCTAAACAGCCTCCCTACTAGAATTTGACTGAAGAGGTCACGAAGATCTTGAAACCTTCTTCCAAGACCCAGCCACCTTATTAGAAGCCAGCCATAATCCGGCTCAGGGATGGGTACCAATTTGGAAAGTTTGTCACGACTTAGGAACAATTCAAGAGTAGACTGAATTCACAATTTGTCAACCCTGCGGCTACGCTAACCCCACTTCACATGAATCTATACGGGAAACTTCAGACTCCCAACGAAACCGTAGAAAAATTCATCATAATATAGGTGCAACTTTACAAAAGGCTGCTACCATATGCACCACTTGCTGATATCATTCCACTGCTCATCGAGCTAATAAAGCCCGGAATCAAATCCATATTGCGTGCACCTCAGCCATTAAAAATGGAATAATTGGCGAATAGAGCTACATCAATTGAGAAGGACCCTCCAAAACAGCAGGTACACCTACCACCTCCTAGAATAATCTATAACACTCCGAACAAGGGATTCTCCGCAACTATGTGCCATTACTGCCTGGAATATAATTTTCACAGAGACGGCCCAGTCCTACGGTACCACGTACAGGATAGAAGAAACCATGGAAACGGTCGAACAGAGGGCTCCATGAAGAGAACCAAGCCCCACCCCCAACAGGTTAAAACCAGGGGGATACTAGAATCATCTCAGTGATAAATAATCACTCCCCAACCCCACTACTAACAATACTGGTAGAGACAACCTTTGGACATATCTTTCGTTGACACCGCTGCTTCTTCTGACTTTATTAAAGCCTGCTAGCTCTCAATCCAGGACAAAACTAAACTCTCCCTCCCCCACTCCAGTCGACTTAGCCAAAGAAGGGAATACACTTCCCATTGACGGTGAGATGCACCTCACTCTCACCATAAAATATTCACTTATCTCTATCACCTGTCTGGTTGCCTGTAGCCTTAGGGAACCATAAATCCTGGGACAGCCGTGGCTATCTAAGCACAAGTGCCTACGTAACTATGAGACTCAGAACATTCACTTTTAAGTCAATGAACCACATAAACTGTGCTGAACACCTCGAGGCTTGCTGAGACTATAATTGAGGTTTGGAACGCACTATTCTTATTTAACACAACGCACATGGCAATTGTATAACATGACTGTTACATGACGCCAATAAGAAGAAAAGAGCAGTTTTAAAGAATGTATTCATGCACCACACTATTGCTCACTCACACTGTTGGTTATGGGGTAAGGCCTAAACAAGCATGATATTTTAAATATATTTCGGTACTCCCACTAAATTAATACTTGTTTACAGTCATACAAATTGTTAACAATACAGATCATTTAAGTATAATTACTAATTAGCTTCAAAAACAAAAATAATAAACAAAACTGTATATATATATATGTATGACAAGATTGTAGCACAAATAAATGCTTCTCATATATATAGTCAATGAGAAGCATTTATTTGTGCTACAATCTTGTCATTCCAATTGAAGCACGGAGGGTCTGAAAACTATCACGCGAAAGATGTTTGGTTAGTTTATCCGCAAACTGTCCTCAGAGGGTACATGCTAGATATCAATCTCACCATGCTCATAATTCTCATGTATGAAGTGTTACCGTATGCCTATGTATTTATTTCTCTTGTGGAACTCTGGGTTTCGCACGCGTTGCACTCGGGTTATCAACTGCTAGAACCGTGGCCTTTCACACTGTTTCCCCAATGTCGTATACAATATATCTAAGCAAGATTGCTTCTTTGGCTGCAGTTGATGCAGCAATGTACTCAGCTTCGGTAGTGGAAAGGGAAACGGTTTGTTTACGTTGACTAACCGATGTTATATGGCCGTTACCCAATTAAATGAGGTATCCAGTTGTGGAGAGTCGTTGTCTAAATCGTCCGAGAATCTAATCAATGGAAGTGGATTCTGACTGCTTGTAAACTCAATGCCATAGCTGGATGTGTTTTTTTTTATATTTTAAGATGCGTTTTCCAAATATCTACTCACGCTTCCAACAGAAGCCGACTAACTATTGCAGCAAACATTAAGCTGCCAACAGATTCTCGATAGGGTACTTTTATTTTTTCATTTTCCCCTTTGTTTGGACTCAAGTGAGTGTGTGGATCAGCAGGCACACTGATTGGCTTGGAGTCTTCAATATTCAATCCCTTGATTATTTGTTTTATATAGTTGGCCTGATGTAAAAATATTGATCCGTTAGCATTGTTTTGTTTTATTTCCAGACCTACAAAGTAATTTGGTTCACTGATTGTGACTTAAAGGTTGTCTTCAGTTCATTGAGTACAAGTTTTAGTGCCATTTGGTTTTCAGCTATTATCAAACCATCATTAACATATAATTCTAGTAGAACCTTTGTTTCATTGAACTCACATCGATAAACACATTTATCTGCGGTACTTTGGTTGAATCCAAACATTTTCAGGAAACTGTCAAACTTTTAGTTCCAACAATGTGATGATTGTTTGAGGCCATTAACTTTCCGACAGGTTTTGGTCAACATTTATTCCCACTGGTGGAAACATGTAGATATCTTCCTTGAGTTCACCATACAAAATGCAGTTTTCACATCAAACTGGATGCTTTCAAAATTGTGTTGAGCTGCGATAGCGAGTAGGAGTCGTATAGAGCCTTACCATGTTGTGGGAGAGTAGGTGTCATTGTAGTCGACCCCTTCTTTCTGTGCAAAATCTTTGGGGCATAGTCTTGATTTATATCCTGAAATGATTCCATGTCCGGTGCGTTTTACTTTGAAGACCCATTTTGAACCTATAGCATTTTTACCAGGAGGTAATGATACTAGCACCCAGGTGTCATTCTTTTCCAGAACATCCAGTTCTTCTTTGATTGTGTCAGTCCACTGCCCGGCATAAGAACTCTGCATGGCTTCCTCGTAGGTATGTGGTACATCTATTTCCACTAGGTTAGCTTCATAGCGTTTGGGAGGCCCGATGACATCTCTTGGTCGCAGCTCATAATTTGCTTCAATGTGTCCAGGTTCTACATCGCTTTGTTCGGGATATTGAGGGCTTACATCCTCCACCTGAATTCATTAATCAGAATGATGGATGTGTATGTTCTGTCACTACTGGAACTACAGTGTTTCTTTGAGAAATAAAACTACTTGAATTTTCATTGAATATCATTTCTTGAGACTGTAATGTTCCGTGTACTTAGATCCAGCAAACGATAGTTGGTTGAGTTTCCATGATATCCTACAAGTATGAGTTTCTTGTTCTTTGTCACTAGTTTATTTCACACTTCCTTTGGTACATGCATGTATGCCTCACTACCAAAGTTCCTTGGATGAGACATCAATGGCCTTTTTACACTCCACATTTCATAGGGCATCGAGTTTTATGCGTGAGATTTTGGAGTCCTGTTTAGAATATAAACAGCTGTGTTTACTGC
The DNA here is from genome assembly GCA_902141385.1 of Timema californicum. Taxonomy (NCBI): domain Eukaryota; kingdom Metazoa; phylum Arthropoda; class Insecta; order Phasmatodea; family Timematidae; genus Timema; species Timema californicum. The sequence continues at coordinate 8,202 of CABFOW010004548.1, forward strand.
CTTTGCCCATAAGTATGTTGACATATTCTTTGCATATAACATTGAACGTGCACTTTCTATTGTGGTTCTCATGTCACGTTTGGCTCTACTATTTTGTTCAAGAGTACAAGGTCCCGTTGTTTCAAAAACAAATCCATGTTTGACATATACTCTTTCATTCCTTTATTACAGTATTCTGTCCCATTGTCAGTATATAGGGTCCTAATAGCGTATTGATATTTATTCTTGGTCATTTTCCAAAATCTTTGAAACACACAACAACCTCTGCTTTATACTTGATGAAAAATACAACACGATAGCTCGAATGGTCATCCTTAAATAATAGAAAATATTTAGCATCCTGAACTGATGGTGCTGACATTGGACCACACACGTCACTATAAATGAATTTGCCTGGTTTGGCCTTGGCACGCTTTGAGGGCAAAAACGGTAACTTGTGTTGTTTACCATACTGACACGACTCACAGAAGAAATCTTCAAGGTCATTAATATTTACACCTTCAACCAAGCCTTTGGTAACAGTTTCACGAAGAGTTCTCTAGTTTATATGTCCGAGTCTAACGTGCCACAATTTTAGACTACCACTGGCAGTGAAATTTAATCTTATTTGGGATCACTGTACGGAATAACATTCGATACAAATTGTTGGTTTCACGGACCGCACTTACTACTAGCTCCCCGTTTTCGTAAATTTCTGCATATCTATCTTTCTTAAGGATCTTCATCCCTTTTCCAGTGATTACACTTTCAGAGAAAAGACTTTTTCTTAGTTCAGGAATGTACAACACATTTGTGATGATGGAGTCACACCAATTACCTCTGATGAATTTCTTCATTTTAATGCTTCCTTTTCCCTTCACAGAAAGACACTGGTTGTTTCCAAGCACGACACTCGTATTGTCTAGAGTCTCTTCAAATTTATAAAAATAATCACGATGATTAGTCATATGTGCAGAAGCACCGCTGTCCATTGTCCAATTATCTTCGGTGGTGATTGCTGACATTAGCATAACATCCTGCTTCTCTGCACTAAATGCTGATAAATGACCCTGTTGGGAACGGTCACTGTGAGTGTTTTGCTGTCCGTTTTCTCGGGGTTTCTTAGGTGCACGACAATCACTTGCGTAATGTCCTTTTCTTTGGCAATTATAGCACGTTATCCTTGGTTTTCCTGATCTATTCCTTTGTTTTTGATTAGACCTTTGAGAGTTATTAAAACCTTTAAAATCGCTTTTCAAATTTGTCGAGGATAAAAATGCACTTTCCGATTGTTCAGTTGATGTGAGACTGGCCTCTTCATCCAACAGACGTGCCGTCATATCTGGGATTTTCTGTCTAGCCTCGTCTAGTGAAAACCAAGCTTGTCTGAAGTTTCTAAATTTGGGAGGTAGACTACCAAGAATTTTACTCATTATAGTAATATTGCTGAGTTGTTCACCAGTATCTCTCACATGTCACGCGAGATTTTTTATCTTGGCAATATGCTGAGCAATGGATTCGTTGGCGTCCATCTTGTACTGATGAAATCGTTTGTGGACTAGCATTTTGTTCATTTCTGATTTCTGCTCAAAGATATAATCTAATTTCTCTAGCATCTCTTTAGACGAGTCACAATTTTCAACTAATGTGATCTGTGATAGTTCCATAGCTGTAGTGAGTGTAAACATAGCAATTGCGTCGTCTTTGTTCAACTTTTCTAGTTCCTTCACTTTGTCTATTGCCGGCTTTTCTATGGCGCCTTTTGCAACATCAAAAACTCATTTGAAATTTACATTGGTGATAATTATTGCCGTCGAACTTATTTACGTGTGCTACGTCAAACTTTTCGGCCATTATTTCTATTTTGGTCTCGCGGATTATATAACTTCAAACACACGACACAATGCTGTTTGCTGATCGCGCGAACCTAACGATAAATAAATGGCGAATCACGTCGCTTCCTATCGCGAACTCGAATTCACAAAACGGATTTGTGAATTACCCGACCAACAGTTTTTACGAAATATTATGTGGATATTTACGCGATTGTTGGGTGTCTGGGCCCATAACCTGTTAAACACTTAGTTTGAAGTTTGGAATGCACTGTTCTTATTTAGCAGAATGCACACGGTAAAAGTTCAACATGAGTGTTGCATGACGCCAACCACACTGGCTAGAAAAAAAAAAGGCTTTAATAAATGTATTTGTGCGCCACACTATTGTGCACTCATACTGTTGATTACGAGGTTAGGCCTAAACAAGCATGATATTTTAAACATGTTTTGACAATATTGTCTCTGTAAACTATGTAAATGCGGTAAATCCGGTTTCATATAATGATGCAATGAATAGTTATGATTCTAAAAATTGAAAAAATTAAATGAATAAGGAAATTAATTGCTTAGCTAAAATTAATACACAGATGTCTGTTATTAAACCAGAAGATAAAAAAAAATACTAGATTTAAAATGGGTTTATACAAAAAAGGCTAATAATGTTTATAAAGCTAGGTTAGTAGTTAAAGGATACCAGCAGAATGATTTAATTGATTTTATATATATATATATATTCTCCAGTAGCAAGAATGCAAACGTTAAACATTTTATTATCATATTGTTGTCAGAATAATTTAATTATTGAGCAAATGGATGTAGAAACAGCGATTGTGAATGGAAAAGTTAAATCAGAATTTTATGTTAAACAACCACGAGGCTATGAGGATTGTATGCATAGAGTACTAAAACTGGATAAAGCATTGTATGAATTGAGAGAAAGCCCAAGAGCTTGGTATGAGTGTTTCGATACTTATTTGAAAATTTTAGGTTTTGTAAGAAGCGAGAATGACTGTTGCTCGTATATGTTAAACGACAAGAACAATCATAATGTCTATTTGGATTTGTTTGTAGATGATTTGCTCATATGTTGTAAAGATAAAACTAAGTTAAATATCGTTAAAAATTTATTGTTTAAAGGATTTCAGATGAAAGATTTGGGTAAAATAAAAACTTATTTAGGTATTAATGTAAATTATGAATGTGATAAAGGAAAAATGACTTTGGATCAAAGAGATATCTTTTCTTTAGCAAGGAAATATGGAATTGAAAATTCTAAATTGTATGCTACTCCGATGGAACAAAATTTAAAATTAGAAGTCGCACAATCAGCATTTGATGAAATTAAGTATATAAATATAATTGGAGCTCTTTTGTATATTAGTTCCGGAACAAGACCTGATATAAGTTTCAGCGTAAATTATTTAAGTAGATTTCAAAATTGTTATGATAATACTCATTATAAACATGCTATGAGGGTATTAAAGTATTTAGTTTTGACCAAAGATTTAAAATTAACCTTTAATAGAAATGTTAATGCAGATATCTTAAACTGTCACATTGATGCTGATTGAGTAGGTGATATTATTGACAGAAAATAGACTACAGGATATGTTATTAAAATGTATGGAAATGGGATTTTTTGGAAATCTAAGATACAAAAGTAGTGTAAAAAAATCACCCACATCAGTTGAGTATGTTGCATTGTGTGTGTGCGTTAGTGAATTAAAAGTTGTGAAATATGTTTTGCTAGATTTTAATATTGAAGTTTGTGAACCGATAAAAATGTATGAAGATAATTCTGGTTCAATAAATATAGCTTAGTATGGTAATTTTACAAAAGATTCGAAGTATATAGAGACACATTATCATTTTGTAAACGAGAGTTATGAAAAAGAGAAATAGATATTGTCAAAATAGATTATAATGAAAATGTGGCTGATATTTTTACCAAGCCATTAGGTCTAAATAAGTTTGAAAAATTCAGACATGAAATGATTGTGATATGAATTGGTTTATGATTAAGGTTAGACTGTAATATAAATCTAAGGAGGCGTGTTAGAATATAGGTAAATATATATTTATAGCAAATGTTTATTTAATGACTAACGACATGCGATGCGCAGGTGTGTGTGTGTGGGATTGTGTAGAGTTACTGAGTTAGTTGTCATCAATGTTGCCAACCCTACTAATTTTTCAGTAGATATACTGATTTTTAACTTTTTTACTGATCTATTGATTAATTCAAATAAAATTAACAAATCTACTGATATGTTCGTATATTGTCAACTTCACTCATTGGCTCTTTGAAATGTTGCGTTGGGTGGGAGAGGAGGATGAGGGAAAAGCTTCTACGCAGCTCTGTAGCTTGACAACTTTCAAAAAACCTTGTACCATACTAACTGTAAGCTTAGCCCTCTTCCAAGAATTTGGCTGTCACATTGAATAGACAGGAAGTCGCTACTACACTAGTCTGATAAAATCCACTCACTTTAAAACACACGATTTTTAACAGCTTATTTTCTCTAGCTAGTGTAGCACGTACCTCCAAACACTCAAAGCATGAAGCATTGGTCATAGACAAGATTTTTTTATTGTAATTTATTTTATGTACAGTATTTTACGTGCACTTTTCGGACCTACTGATTATATCAGCTCACGATAATTTCTATGAACGAGAGTAAAAAGACCTACTAATTTTTCCAGGAAAGGTATTTTCACATACCCACAGGGTTCTTTTACATAAATCAATCAACATGGGGCCAAATGATTTACTTCCCCTCCGAAGGAAGGTGTGCTACGGATTGTTATCGCTCAAGAAAGATTTGTTGACTCCTGCTGGATTTGAACCCACTAACATTGGATCCTGAGGCGAGAACATTACCCCAAGATCACTGAGGTCGACAACAAAGAAAAAAAATAATGTTAAAGGTAGGAGGAATAACATAGGTGAGTAATATCACCTACGTTCAATAAAATAATTAATAATGATCATGTATCACCACTTTTAACTACATCTACTTAAATCTACTGAATTTTTGAGGCTATTACTACTGATTTTTAGGATACTAGGGTTGGCAACATTACTTGTCAAATGAATGTTGCCGTACACGTACACTTAAGTTGTTCATACTCTTATACAAATTTAGTGGGGATCAACATTATTATTAATACTTTTACTGGGAAAACTAACGAGTCTTAAAATTATTTCTAAAATTATATTTATTTAAAGTTATAAGATGATAACAAAAATAATATCACAACGGTGAATATACAATATTATGATGATTAATCTTAAACAAACACTTTAGGAATCGGATTTCATCTGAGTTTTTTTAAGTTTCTTTACTCAAACTAATTACAAAACAATAAATGTGAATTTCACAGTGGAATTCAATAATAATATATTATGATTAAAAGAATATGTAACAATTTAGATTTTGTAATCTGTCGGGAAAATATATTTTATCCTAGTGGGAATTTGGTAGTTCGTGTTGGTTAACCTACCTATAGTTGTAATGTCATTAATGGCTGCGGCGAAATAACTTCTTACTAATTAGAATTTATATTAATTCAAGATGGCAGGAACTAGAAGATTGCAAAAAGAGCTCTCAGACATGCGTGCATCGGGTTTGAAATGTTTCAAGGATATTCAGGTTGACGATTCTAACATCGTATCATGGCAAGGTTTGATAATCCCCGAAAATCCCCCCTACAGCAAAGGTGCCTTCAGGATCGAGATCAATTTTCCTGCAGAATACCCATTCAAACCACCCAAAATTAATTTCATGACAAAGATCTATCATCCGAATATTGACGAAAAAGGCCAGGTTTGTCTTCCGATCATAAGCGCTGAGAATTGGAAGCCCGCTACAAAAACCGATCAAGTCATTCAGGCCTTGGTCGCTCTAGTCAATGACCCAGAACCGGAACATCCTTTAAGGGCCGACCTTGCCGAAGAGTACCTTAAAGACAGGAAGAAGTTCTTTAAAAATGCCGAGGAGTTTACCAAGAAGCACAGTGAGAAACGCCCTTCAGAATGAGCGTACGTTTTCAGGAGCAAGACTTGCGAAGAGAGGATGGCGGATCCATGCTTTACAAGTGGTAGGAGACTAAGCATGGCCAACTTGTGTGTTGCAGTATTTACTGATACATTGTTAAAACTTTATTTCAAATTATTTTGTAATTGTTTTGATTTTGTTAGGATGATAAAACACTTAAATACGTTTTGATTAGCCTATACATCCACATATTATATTTCTTACTAGGCAATGGCATCTCATGTGAATTTCATGTAAATCATATGTTTCATAAACTATTGTATAATGTCACTTAAAGTACATTGAACATGGTTTAGTCTCTTTGCTTCTACACATATGTCACTGCTGAAAATATTTTGCCACTAAACTAGCAACACCTAATTAAATGCTAACTTGTATGCTTTAACTCTCAACAAATGTATTGACACTGGATAAAATTACCTAGGACCTACTGTTTAGTTTTGTAGGTATCTTAGAAGTTTAAATCCATTTCACCCAAAATCACACGCAATCTGATTTTAAGCTACTTAAGTTATGAATTGGTGAATTTATCAAGTGCCTCTCTACCAATATTTTCGAATTCATGAAATAACACTTATATTTATGAAGTAATTGACTTATTCTAGCTAGGCTGTGTGATTTACAATCATCAGTTAAGAAGGAAACCATCTATAACTTATTTGCTCCGAAGTCCCTCAGGGGATTGGTGAGTGAATACTTCATTCAAGCAACTGCACTGTCAGGCTTTGTCCTACTACATCACACTGTCAATAGGATCAACTTAACGTCAACATAATATAACCTTCACTTAAGGTTTACTTAACTTAAAAGCGTGATCAGGATTCACATAATGTAACTTAACAACTCAAACAAAACCAGACAATGGATTTGGTTTCTTTTAAAACAAATTGTTCACTAAAATAAAACCCGAGCATTTAGGTTGATTAGGCAGCCAAGTACTTGCAATAAAAACTTTAGTGGATGTTCAAAATAAAGTGTAACAAAAGGATAGGACATTTTACAGTTTGCGAAACCCAGAAAAAAAAAGTAAGTTACCAACGAATTTGTCTGCATAACAAACCAAATGGTAAATGAAATACCAAAGAGCCCTTTTGACCTCACTTGCAACACGATTGCCTGGCTAGAATATGTAGTACCTTCACTTAATGTGAAAGTTCTCTCCTCGACAACTTTAAGTGAAGTGAAAGCTAAGTTAACTGCATCATGACACTTCATTTAAAAACATAAGGAGAACCTTTACGTTACATTACGTGAAAGTTGAGTATACATTAAGTTGAACATGAGCCTGGCATCAAGGGGAAGAATATCATCAACACAAGGACCTGTGTAGCTATAAAAGAGTTGCGGTTTATCTTATTACCACAATGCACAATAAGCCTAATTTAGACTTATTTTAAATGTACACTTACTGATTTCATTGCCACTCAAGGGACATTCTCATCTTATAGCATAGGCCCTACACTTATTATTTACTAACTTCTTAGTTTCAATATTTATCGGCTGTGAATATAGGTTACATTGTTAGAACCACAGCCTAATCTTTCAACTTTAAGGGTCCACCAATCCACAAATATTTTTTTAAAGCTGGGTAACAATTTTAATTATCCGGGTAGCAGCATTGAATAATTTGTAATATTTTATGATTTGTTCATCAAACATTGCATTTTTCCGGGCAGTCAGTCAAAAGGCCCCAGTGAGAGCACTGAATCCAGTTATTCTAATAGGCCTAGTAAGCCTATTTGTTTTGATTAGGTCATAATTTACAGGTTGAGAAGTAATACCCTCGAGGTTCTTAACTGTAGTTGAGGTTTTTATATTAAGTTTTCTGAGAAATTTGTTTTCTTATACTAAGTGAGGGATCAAAATCAGGTAAGCAGGTACAAGAAGACCAAATTTGGTTCAATGCTGATATAATCTATTGATTTCTATCTTAAATACATTATGACACAGAAACAAGTAAGCCTAATGTTTTTGAAGCTATATATTTTTTGGTACAAAATTCAAACAAACTGAAACTACCCGTTGGGTAATTCACAGACAAGCCTAATAACTTAGGTGACAAACTTAAGCCTATAAGGCCAACATTATTTTCCGTATCTGGACCCTTTTATCCTAATACATGATCCTAAAAACTTGACATGTAGTATTGTCTAGAAGTGAATAGAAATCAAAATATATGCCTAAATATCACAATAGGTTCTTCCACAATTATATAAAAGGTTAGTAATCTTATGAGCTAGTAAGCCTACAAGAAATACACCAAGTACCTACTGAAAGATTATCTTACATACAAATGATTACAACTAATCTAACTAATCAACTAACTAATTGAACCTTGTCTATAAAATAAGTAAGAAATTGGTATACAAAAATAAAATATTTGTAGGATACCATAAAGTGAAAGGCAAAGAAAAACATCCTCTTTGCCCTATTACCTTATTTCTGTACTATAACGGACTGCCGTGGGGTGGCTTGTGGTTTGTTGCTAGGGCAAGCACATATTAATAGGACTATACTAATAAATTATTTCCTTCCATTCAGGACCATGTTTGCCTTTTAAAGCCAATAAACAAACATTTTGTGTACCTATTGCATTTGTATGTGTGGTTGGTCAACTGGTTAGTGATGGGGGGAGGACAGTCAACTCTAGTACAGTCCATTCAAGCCTTACTTGCTCTGGCAACAACCCATGAGCCTCGCTTGGTACTGTCTGTCTGTCTGTCTGTCAGTCAGTTTACACACTACCCCAACATACTAAAAAAACACTTTTTGTAATAAAGTCAAAACCCAAATTCTTTGCCCATGATATTAATGTTAACTAACTATTGAAACCGTTGTTCTTTGTAGGCTACATGTGCAAATTTGGGTCGGGGGTTGTGAATTAAGGACAAGGTTATCCACAACTAAGACAGCTAAAGTGCTGATCCCCCTAATTATTCCTCGCTTCGGATAATAGGACAACCCGGAGACTTAACATGGTTTAAATTTGGTGTAATCAGGACCACCTTCCTACCTTCTCATAACCCAAGAATTATAAATAACTCAGGGCTTTTTAGAAAGTATTAATTTCATCAACTAATAAAATAAACAACAAAGAATATTAATTAGTATTGTTCAACATTTTATACTAAATATTATTTTCTACAAATCTAAATAGGAAATAAAATAATTTTATTTCAAACAACTGCATAATGCCTTAGACCAATTGTATTCAACCTTTTTTGTTGGCCTACTCGTACCCCCAGATATAATCTATCTTGCACTTTGTTACTCTCAAGTTGTTGGAGCATAATGCAAGCTTAAGGCCTACATATTCTATATTATAAACTAAATCAAATAAACTACATCCAAAAGAATGTATTCAATAAGGCTTTGAGTGATATATAAAAATATGACCCCCTCTGTAGTCTTAGTCAAAATTCCTGGTATCAGATCCAAAGGTCCCAGGTTCAATCCTTAGCGCTTCCAAAACTTATCTGTGAAGCTGTGGGTTTGGAACGGGGTGAAACTCAGCCTTGTAAGTAGCGATGGCAATAATCGAATGATTTTAAGAATTGAATAGTTGGAATGATTTTGAGAAGTATTAAAGAGTCGGTAATAATCGGATGTTAGCTACTTCTAACTAAAAGTAGTTACTAGTTGCTCGTTTTGCTTTGTGCTTTTATTCTCTTCACCCTGCTGTCGGATCTCCCAACACGCATTCCTTTGCGTTTGCAGATTATCAACACTTTTCTATTACTGTATTTAGTTACTTGTACCAGTGTCGAAGACCAAAGTACAGCAACAACAAAATACTATGCAGTGAACACATTAGTTACATAAGTACTTTGCAATTAATATAAATATTTTTGCATACGATTGATAATAAAATACCCGCCTCGGTGGCGTAGTTGGCTAACATGCTTGTCGTTTTGAGCTCGACTGCTGAGAATGGGTAGATCGAGGTTCGAATCTCGGTCGGGTGAACTGGGGGGGGGGTGTTCCTAAATGGTTTTCCACTCTACCTCCACGCAAATGCGGGTTCACTTCCTCTAATTCAACCTTCTCAATTCCTAATCCATTAACATATTTAGTACTTAAAGCGTATAACCCGAACGGGTAGTAAGACGCGGTGCTAAATATTATTATTATTATGATAATAAAATAAAGAACATACGTTTCCCTTTGTCTTTAAAAGAGTCAAAATAATTGACCCTTTAATATTTCGTAAACATAATAAAAAAAAATAGGATTACAATCCTATTTATATATTGTGTAAGTGATAAAATACTTTCAATTTGAATATCTGAATCAATTATATTCCTCCTGAAAGCTTCACTCAGAATCAAACACACAGTTACTACTCAACAAACAACAACGTAAGTTTGCTAGATAATTATATTTTGTGTTATAAGAATGTAAAATTATTTCAATGAATAAAATTATAATACAATCTGAATATTACGGCCAGGCAATGCTTTATTAAATACATAAAAAGTATATATTATCTATTTAATAAATTTAAGTCAACATTAAAAAAATTCTCTCTCAAACTGTTCTTGCTATTTGCGTTTGGTTAATTAGGAAGGTAAAGTTTAAAGGAAATGAAAAATAACCATCTACATAGTAATGTAGCAAAATAATCAAATCATTTTGTAATTTCCATTCAAATTATTATTATTTTTTTAAACGTTGTATTAAATTAGCCTTAGAATCATTTGAAAGTGTAATGCCGATTATTGTTCAGCGATGAGGACTATTTATTGAAAATTAACCTAATAGAAATGAAGATCTGTATAGAGATAGCCTGGAAACATTCAAAATCATTAGGTTGATTTTCTTCAGAACTTCTAGCAAGGGAGTGGTAATAGAATGAATCGGCCAGCTTGCGTCAAGTCAGTTATTGTTTTCATTTGAATGATTTTGAAAGAATCGGAGGAACGTGCATGTTCTTTTCCTTGAAAATTTTTCGATAATGCACTTGGGTTCATATCTTTTTCTATTATTTATTTAAAAAATTCTTGTGCTTGGTGGGCCAGAAGAAAAGTCATGAGCTATGTATTGAACCACACTGTTTTAAAAGTTTAATCTACTAATAATCTGGTTGGGTTTATTGTGCATTCTTTTAATTATAAATTAATTAAGTTTATGCATATTTTAATATTGTTAAAATAAGACAAACTGAAGAAAACAAATTTTTCTTGCTACCCTTTGTTGAATTTTTGTACGACCCTACAGTATTTTGGTAAATTTGTGTGCCATCTGTTTCATATCTTGGGTACTTCTTTTATGAATAGAACTAACTTATTAAATTTTTTTTGGTCTTGCCAATTTAAAAATTTGCAAAATACTAATACAGTTGGGAGCAGAAGAAAATGTTAATATTTCATCAATATATCGGGTCTTCAATAGAAAAAAACAACTTCTTTTTAAGAACTTAAATGAGCCTGATTTGTCCTAACATTTTTTGATAAAAAATGTCGCAGGCAATATGGTGATCCCAGACAGACACACTTCCATAGCGTGAGGAAGTGCTTATCTACTTCCAGCTCCCAACTTAACAGTAATCTATATTAAGAGTTCTAAATAATTATCAAGAACTAAACAGATTAGGAATTAGTTTTGTTTTCCTAGTATGCTGTAACTAGGTGATAGTTTAAGTACTTCATTGCCAGTGAGCTAAACAGTTTCACAGCCAACACTAAAGTGTACCAACAAACAGCCATTATTATTCAGCTGGCTCAAGCTCAAGAAATTGGTCTTACTATTTGTGTATGAGGACAGGTTAGTTGATCACAACTTTTTCTAAAATGGAGCTTTAGTAAATGTTGGCAAAAGTGTCAGGCAAATTTAACTTTTTTTTTAATACATAGCTCCTATTTATAGTTTTATCATATAATGTTATCAGATTGCTTTTAAAGCATCCACTTATTCTAGTGTTATACTATGTGGTACATAAATAAGCCTACCTCTCTCACACTGGCCACATTTTGATTTATTATATCTTAAGGCGAGTTCTCGTGTGTCATTTTAAATTAATCATTCTCACTGATTCGTTTATCATGATAATGAAAATGAAAGGAATTTGTTCACATGTGTAATTTATAGTAAAGCGCCGTTAAAAATGAATGTGAGCTGCAGTTTGTGAAATATGTGTGCAATCATTGCATGTGTTAGAAAATATGTTTAAAAAAAAAGCCTAGATAAGTTCATCAACACACGAAATTTCATTAAAGGCTGTGTGGCCTGTCCAGATGTCATTGCAAGTCGAAACTGGAAAACAATTGAGGATTAAATCTAATACAAGGGTGCAATTGTAACATTGAATTTAAATAAATCTTTACAATAAAAGAAAAATGAATTCAGTATTCTTGTACATGTTCTCTTTCACTGCTCATTTTGTTTTTATTTTCCAATAATCGTAATTAAAAATGAAGAAAAGTAAACACACTTATCACTTTTGATAAAAGCTTTAAATAAAGATTCAATCTAATGAAATGAGCGTTCTGATGGTGTTAAATGGATAATTGAAACTGACTCATGAAAACTGGCCTACATAGCGTATTTTAACATTGCATAGGGGAAATAATGCAAACTATGGGCGAAATAGAGGAGATAGGTAAAGAAAGCCACCAACTCAAGAACTGCGACGACCTACCTTGACATACAAAGTTAATGTATCTGGGACATAGGAATGTGAACTTAGTAATCAATTTTACATTAAACTTGACAAGTTCACTCTTTAATTCAGACATATCATTAATTGCTAGATCTACAGATGTTATCACCAGGCACAGTCTTGAAATTAGACAACCTAGACAAGATGGTCTGTAATATTTCACTTGATTGAATTTCTCACTGCTCAACATGTTTGTTTTGTATTCCACACATCCTATTGTTCAACATGCAAAAATTCATATATATTTGGTGTCAAAGGATTTAAGAAAAAATTGCACTGTTGAGATTAGGCGCATGAACCCAACTTGTGATTTTGCAACATGACTAATAAACATTTCTTTCATAATTCTTTCATTTCCTCAAAGATATTCCATTACAAAATTAAAACATTTATTTTATTGATAGTTTAAGTGTCACAAACTTTTTTTTCCACAAATAAAATTCAAATATTGTTGTGATAACACTAACTGAAATAAATGATATTTTTAAAGGGACAATGAACATTCCAGGTTATAACTTACTGGTATTTAATGTTCCAAACCACTTTTACTTGATACACACACACCTATAACATAAATACTCTTGGCAATGCCCCATTAACCTTAATCTCTAGATAAAATGTCAGAGATTGAGGCCAAAATCTGTTGTTAACGCATTTGATTAAATATCTACTTTGTTGTTTATTATACCTATTTACTTTTAAAATTCTATTTTGCATAACACTGGAGCTAGGTACTCATATAATAATAATTATAATTATTTACCTTTGTTTTATCTTAGTTATAAATGTTTCAGTTAATTCAAATAAAGATAGGGCTATTAAGCCCATTTTTTATCCTCCTGAAATGTTCACCTGGTTTAGATTAGGACATTAATTTAATTTATTGATTTTTAATGTATATCTTCTTAAAATTGTAGAATAGATTAAAAAACATTTAAACTAGAATTTAATTTTAGTTGATTACATAAGAAAAACTTGATTAAAAAACTGCATGCTTTTCCCCACTTTCGAGCAGCAGTTACACATAAATTATTATCATTGATAAAAAAAAGTAAGGGAAGCTAACTGTGAAAAACCAAGATGGAGTTCTGTATTTTAAACCTCAAACTTGTGTCCATGTTTCTTTGGTAGGTGCATTGTTGCTTTCTCAATTACTTTGATTGTTATAACCATTGTTTGTGATAAAAATATCTGAACAGTTGCTAAGAATGTTCCTATGATAATGTATTGCACTGTGTGACAACATAGATTTTGTATGTTGCTAATTACAACACTTGTAAATGTTTAATAAAATGCATTTCAATAAAATGTCTTAATTTTTTTAAAACAACTTTGTGAGGCTTTATGAAGCCTTTTTTTTTAATTGACAACATTGGTGTGTGTGTGTGTGCGTGCGCATGCACATGCAAGCACACCACATCTTAAACAGACTGAGAAGTGGCGTATAGTTGGGACTGAAAAGGGAAACTCTCAAACTACGGTTTTAAATGTAACTGTGTCGACTGACATGGAGTAAGACAGAAAACCCCTCTTGGTTCTACTCAGTTCTGTGCAACCCTGATCAAACTGGCTCATTGCCAGTTTTTCATAATCCCACTTTGTAATTTTGTTTGAAATAGATGAGTTGGTCAACTCGTTAACCACGTTGAGGACATTTTCAAGTGAGAGGCATAGGTTAATGCTACATTACATTAAAAACAGCAGAGCCATTTAAAGTGCGCTGTTAGGAAATTTACATGACCTAACATGATTTATATACTAATATTTCTTTTAGTTATTGAAAAACGACACACAATTGTGACAATTTTCTTGGAAATATCAATTTTAAATGGTTAATAAGTAGACATGGGAATAAAAAAATATCAGTATTGTACATTCTTGAAAATGATTCACAAGTATATGCAGCTCTAGGGTGGTGGGTGGTATTGGAGATTATATATCTACTTGTTTGGTAACTCTACAACATACTGGTATTCCCAGTTACTATTCCAACTTCTCGTAAATCCTCCCTGGTCCGCTCCAGTGGACAAGCAAGCCTCCATCTCACTTAGTTGGTGGTGGCCTGCCTTAATGTCACACCTCACTTTACATCGTCCTTCCATAATACTTGTCTTAATTATCCACATATTTACAATTATGAGATAAGGTATAATTTTTAATAAATGTACCCAAATTTGCATTGAGGAATAGTGGGAAACCAATTAGGAAAAATACCTCAACACCTGGCCAAGATTTGAACCATGGAATCATCGGCATTAAAGTCTATTGCAAGAGTAACACCTTAGACCATGCAGTGCAAGTGGCATTATTATGTGTGTTATTCAGAACACATTAAAGAGGAGCATAAATACCCAAATGTGTAATAAGCCACGGCGCAAAAAAATTAAAGAGTATTAATGAGGATGGCGAAGGAGAGGATGTCGAGAAGAGTGATGGAAATTAAGTATGTAGGGAAATGACAGCAAGGGAGGCCAAGAAAGAGATGGGAGGAGCAGACAACAGGAAGTGTACAAGTGAGAGGAGAATGGTGGAAGGCTAGAGGAAGATGGAGACATTTTACTAAACTGACCCTGTCATAGGCTGGAAACGGTTGATGGTGATTAACGACTTTTAAGTGAAACGATTGGAAATTGCTAATAAACGATTGTGTTGTAACTAAACAGCACAAATAACTGATATTCTTCAGAACATCTGAGTTTGAATCTGGTTTTGGTCACATGGTAGACTCTACCCATAGCTTGATTTTGGTTGAAAGAACAGTTTAGAAAATCTAAAGATATTTTTATACGGCCAACTTTGATAATATTTTACTATATTAGGCTATTTGTGCTATTTTATAGATATTGATAATATCTATCTAAAGAGACAGCTTCATTTAGAATGACCTAAGATATGAATATATTAAAATTGTTTTAGTAACTTAAGTAACTACAAGATACTGTTCTTCCTACCAACATCATGATGTACCAAGAATGACACTATTATACATACAGTAGACCCTCCCAAACTCTATGGACGTTTTATGGCTAAAGAAGTGGAGAAACTTAGCAGGCAAGACTAGGATGTCTTATGAACGCAAAAATATTACAGACTTTGTTTGCCAGCAATAAATCAATATTTTCTGCTAAAATATGTTTTGTGTTGCCTTAGTTAAATTGAAGACTGTATATAAAAGAGAGAAACTTCAATAAGTTTTAGGAAAACATAATTTTTAATGTTTTTGCTTGTATTTTTGTGTTTTGGTAAAGTTTTCTTCCCTTTCATCTGAACTTTTTTTTGTTTTGACCATGTCCAATAGTGACGAATAATTAGGGGCCTTCTGTAGTCAAATTATATATTTTTCTAGCACGTCTTACTACCTGTTTGGGTTGTACACCTATGTACTAATTACACTAATGTGTTAGGGATTAGAGAGATTAAATTTAAAGGAAGTGCGCCCACATTTGTATGGAGGTAGAGTGTAAAACCACTTAAGAAAACTCATCCTCGGTGCACTCGACCAGGATCAAACCCCAGTTTCCCTGTCTTCGGCAGTCTAGTCTATTGCGAAAATAGCACCTTAGAACAAAGGTGTCGGAACGTTTTGGCCATAAAGGGGGGGGGGCCAAAACAATAATCTCTAGACACACCCAAATCAGTGGTTGGACTGCCCAAAGCATCACAATTACCTGTAATATAATTAAGAAATGCTTTAGTTTTTTTCTTTTTAAGTGGCTAGTATCTAGTTGCTGGTTAAATCAAATTAACATATAAAAGTGTATAAAGATCAAAGTTCATATGTTGTGTCTATTTGACAAATTGAACTGACACCAAACAATGAATATTGAGTGACCATAATCTGACTGTGTGTTTTTTTATCTTTCAGGTTCATCCTCTCATGTCACCCATTCATATTTCATTGTATATATGTATCGATATTCCGGCCTTACATATGGGTATTAGATTGTACAAGGGTGTTTTTATTTGTACAATACTTGAATAACCAGCTCAGATGACCACATAGTCTAAGGCGTCACTCTTGTGTTAGACTGGCCCCTGATGACAGCGAGGCCCGAATCGCAGTCGGGTTTACTAGGGGTGATTTTTTCATAAATGGTTTTCCACTCCCCTTCTAAGCAAATGCGAGTAGATTACGTCTAAAATATTTCCCTCCTCATCCTTCACCCATTAGAGTAATTATCATATATATGTATAACCTGAACTTGAACTGCTAGTAAGACACAGTGATTAAAATAAGACTTGAATACTCCAACAATAGCCACATTCTTTATTAGATTATTTATTTGTCATTTCAATTATTTTTTTGCAGAATGGTATTGTTATCCAAGGAGAATGTTAGATCCCATAATTTAATATTTAAAAAAATCAATTTAAAATAAAGTAAAGCCTCAAAAGCCCGCATGAAATTCAGAAGTGTATCATCCCCCCTTAAAAGCTAGATAAACTCTAGGAAGACTTTTGTCTTTGACGCTATGCATACAAAATTAACTTGCTTGCCTTTCGATTTTTCACTATGTCACTTTTTAAATGCCGCATCTGTAAACATTGTAGCGATGTTACCACCACCTTGTGGTAAATTTTGTCTACACGCCATAACATGTCTTTCCTAATTTATGATACTGATATTCATTATTTTCTTGCGATAACTTACACATGTTTCTAAAGACATTTCAAAATTAATGCAAACAGTAACACCAAGGAATTCACACAAACTGCAACACCCAAGCTGAGAGACGACTAAACAAGACACTCAAACACACACGCACTCCTTGACTCTTTACACAGAAAAACAATAATGACACTCTGCTTTTCCAAGTGATGCGCAAGAAAGTGGTCTGTGGAATGACTCGAGCACATCAGTACGTGCCATTCCGGTGCATGGTGCACAGGCAGCAAGAGGCAACAGCGCTACCCTGGATTACTATACTATCTATCCTCCAACCAACTACTGTAGGCACCTACGGTGGCTCGCAAAGCTAAATTTTTTTCTTACTGGATCAGCATCACAGTCAATTCCATGCACAATAAATTTCATTGCATGTGCTCACAATTAAGTATTAACATTGTTATATTAATGTGAAACCATTGAGCAGCCTTAGAAAATTAGAAAACAAGAATAATTTGGCCTCCTCTGATCTTGGCCTCATGGTCCTCCCAGTCAGATACTTATGACTTAGAACAGGGTTATTCTATTTGCGCCTGCAGGCCACATCCGGCCCACCAAGCTCAGCAGATTAGCCCGTAGATTGAAACTACAACTACTGTATCACTAAAGATGTGTCATATAGTTCAGATGGTATGTAGAGGCGCCTGACCTTGAACAACCAAAGATAACTTGTCTCTTATCAGTGGTGGGGGAAGCTGCAAGCCCAGTGTTACTCGGTCCTTGGTGCCACCAACTTTGTGTGTTCACAAGGGTAAGCAAGCTTACCCTCCAGCGTTGTGCGTCCCCCACTCTCGACCCAATATATCCCCCTACAAGCACCACCACATAACGGTTGAGCTTTATAGCATATTCTTGATTTTGACCTTGAACAATGCAGTTGGCCAGGCAACAAGGTGGCTAAGAATGACTCACACCTGTTCTCCCCTCCACCTGACAGCAGCCAATGTCTCGCTAGTTTGTATTTGCCTGGCTTATTGTTTGTATGTTATTTAGTTTATAGTAATAGCAAAGTGCTTTGCTTGTAATTAGTCTTATTGTATTTTTCCCATTATGGTTTATATTTTAACAATGATTATCTTTAAATGATTTTGATATGATATCCTTTTTTCATATTTACTAAGCTTAGTCCTACTCTAACTTTTACATTATTTTAGTTTCTCTAAAATATATCAATATTATATATACTATCACTAAAATATATCAATACTATATATAATATCAAATTACATTTCACCTAACTC
>CABFOW010004548.1:26746-54451 GCA_902141385.1 Timema californicum
TCAGATGGAATTAAATGTCCGACCTGCGAAATACTATGATATTTTGAAGTGGCACGCTTGGCTAATTAGTTGAACAACCCTGGCTTAGAACATACTGCTTCTGAAGCAGGTAACTTTTACACATTTCATACAATGTCAATTACTTTTTTTTTTCAGTTTCTTAATTCAAGGTAATAGGCCATTAGTACCTTGAACAACACTTTGAGTGAACTATTACTATCCCAATCTACTTTTGATTTCAGACCACTTCCAAGAAACTTTGACCTGACCTGGATTTAAAATCTAGGGCCTTGACCCAAATAACAATGTCTAAAGTCAACTCTGAAAAGGTTATTAGTGTTTTAGCTCCAGTACAGCTTACCTTATAATAAATTAACTTAACAAAATTATTTTTTTACATGCACATCTTACAATATTATCAGGGTAGGTATGAGTAAGGTAGAATTTAGAATAAATGTATCTGTATTTTCAACAGTAGACCCTTATGGGAGTCACGTTGACCTTCCTATAAATAGTCAACCAGATGAGGTCAACACCTGCTTATTGGTGTGGGTAAACATATTATATTATATATGTTCTATTTTCTGAATCCTATTGGTGGATATGTAGAGTGGTACTATTTATTAAATTATATAAATAATTACTCCAGCCAAACTAATTAAATTTATCACTGACTTATAAAAATCCTATGGTCTAGGCCAGTGGCATTCAGACTTTTTTTTTGCATACTCACATATAAAATTTATATTCAACTTTGATCAACCTGCTTCGGTGTCCACATGGTCTAAGGCGTCATTCTCATATTAGATTAGATTGGCGATGACAGGTAGATTGGGTTTTGAATCCCAATTAGGCGTACTGAGGTTTTTCCAATATGGCTTTCCACTCTCCCTCCACACAAATGGAAGTGCACTTCCTCTAAATCCAACCTTCCTCATCCTTAACTCACTGGGTTAATTAGTACATATGCGTATTACCCGAACAGGAAGTAAGATGCAGTGCTAAATAATTTTAATCTCCTTAATTATAGTTCTGGCCAACAGTCGTAAGACTTATGACAGGCCAGCACTGAAAAGTACACAAGTACCATAAAAGCATGTATAATAATACAATTAAATACTCTATAGTAGCTAAATAATGATATATACTGATGAAAAATTACAAAAATAGGATGTACTAATTATACATGACAAGAATAATAAATAACAAACATGAGAGTAGTCAAAGGATAAATATTTAAAAAATAGTTACAATAAGCAAATAATAAAACAGAAAAATGTAAATTAAAGTATTTGAGGCAGAGCCTTTACAAAGTAAATTAGTTGTAAGGGAGTTCCTTAAATAATTCTCTGAGTTTTGCTTTTCTTTTGTGATAAAAGTCAAATTCAGCAAATTTAGAGTTAGCGCTGTGTATACAATGGCCTATAGGGCTCATCTTGTAAGAGTTATTGAAAAAATCTAATTTAGGATTGCGAAAGGCCTGTGATCAAGGGAAAATTTACTAGAAATTAAGCTATTGAAAATATTAAAAAGAAAAAAGGTGTCACAATAAAGTCTATGCAAGTAAAGAGTTTGGAGCCCTAAAGGAGGTTTCAAATTCTGTCATAGTTATAATAGATCTGGTTGGTAAAGCAAGGAGGTTAGTGTCATTATCAGTTTTATTAAGTTGTTCTAACCATATTATATTAGTTGAAGCAAGAAGTTGATTAGCTTTTAATTTACTGTAGAAATGCTAAATGCTTTGAGCATATTTCCAATCAATTTTGTGGCAGTTAAAATCACCTAATATGTTGGGATTTCAATCCAGACACATTCCATATTATTCTCTAAGTCAGTTCTTCTGGCCATCCCAGAAATAGAATCAATAACAGAAATGAGAACACCACCACCCTTTGAGACAGTAGCTTCATCATATAACCTGTTTGCTCTATAAACATTATAGTTAGGGGAAAGTTAATTTTCATTAACAAACTCACTAAAGATCCAAGTTTCAACCAAACAAATAATAGAGAATTCATTCAAACAAACATTAGAAAATAATTCCCTTGTTTTGATTTGTAGACCCCGAACATTTTGATAATATAACAGAATATCCCTATTATTCAGTGGGAGCTGAGTTGAAAGGTATCCTCTAGACCTCCAACGATGGTCACGAGTGAGGATCGAATTGAATCCTCTTGAGGACCAGGGTAAAACTCAACAGCAGCTTTTGTAGGGGCATACACACAGGGGGACTCTTCACAGATTATCTGCTCTAGCAGTAACTTCCTATAGTAAGGTGCAATGAAAGAGCCAGGTGGCCGAATATCACCATTGTTTATCATGGGAAAATCATTTTCTTTAACATAAATATGGAAGGAGGAATATGAGTTAAATTTAGTTTTCAATTTTGAACAGAAAAAGTAATCAAGATTGAGTTCTTTAGTCAAATAAGATTGAATGGCCAGGGAAGATTCTTCAGGAGAAAAACGAGTAACGAATAGAGATTTTTTTTAAACAATTTTGTTCACTGTTTGTAGGTCGGTGGCTGTCCTATTACCAGTCAGCAACTTTTTGGCACGTGAGCGCTGAACCGGTGGGTCCTCGCGCACGTTGGAATTTGCTGAATATTTTTTATGATGCAACACAACCGTAAAATCATCATCAGCGATTGCTGACGCAGATTGTGACCCAGCTGTTGATTCCATAATAGACTTAGTCAACAACAGAGCTTTTTTTATTACAATTTAAAGCTAGGATAAATGTTAATTTGGGTGAATTCAGTGAATTAGATAGGTGAGAAGTGAATGAGGTAAATTCAATTGGAATAGAAGTTTGCGAAGATAAGGAGCATTGAATTTTTAATCAAACCAAGCAAACTGAGAACCTGAAAGCTAAAAGCTCTGAAATTTGGGATTTCAGCACAGCGTTATCATTGCTCAGATCTTTTACCTGAGTAGACAGATTGTAGACCATGCTAATCAAGGAATTTAAGAGCTGTAAAGTATCTGCTTCCCAATCACCTGATGGAGCTATGAGTAGCTCCTCAAAATACTTAACCTGAGGAGGCTTCTGCTACCACTCTGGAGGAACGAGTGCAGAAGCAGATTTTGTAAGGAAGTCGTCTCCAAATAAAGCTTTAGCCCTTTTAGTACATGGGTCACACTCACTTGAAAATAGATATCCCACTTTTTATTAAAAAAACTCATATTCTACCTCATTAATTTTGAGGCAGTCAAGATGAAACCTTGCTCTACAAGGGCCAGAACAGCAAATAAATCTTTGTCGACCAAAGAAGCATTTAACACAATTGTCCTCACTGCCCGGCATATTGAATAAATCAACTTACCAGGTCTAAGGAAAGGCAAGCTCACTCCGAACACAACATTCAGTTCATGGAATGAGGTCACTTGTGGAGCTCCGTAAAAACACGTCCACTCATGGCAAGAGCCAATAATAATAATAAACCTTTGTACCCCTAAAATGAAACTATCCGCCCAGAGAAAAATCACATAAAGGAGCAAGAGTGAAAAAAAGGGCCCTCCTGGATCACATTTCCTTAGTCTGGGTTTCTTGTGGGCTAACCTTAAATCTGTCCCTGTTCATCAAGGTATAGATAAAATAAGATATTTTTTTAAATTGTACATATCACAGGTTGAATACCATTGGCTTGTTAAACTCACACTGTGGTGACCTTAATATGAACCAAAACACAATGAGGCCCCATTCTTAGTTTTATAGAAAAACACTATTTGGATCATGACATGTGAAAATTGGACAATATTCAAGGTAATCTAGTAAGTAAGGTCAGGTGCGCACAATTTTTACTCTCTAGAAACTGTTAAATTTGCACACCAAATATATGTAATGTTTTTCAGAACAATAGTGTGTGCAGTTGTTGCCTCTGATGAAAAGGAATAAACCGCTGAGAGATAACGGTTTACATACAAGAGTTTGTCATGAGCATGACCTCAACCAAATATTTAAAGTCTAAAAGTGGCATTGTTACTTCAAATAAATGGTTTTATTTTTCTGTGGAAAAATAAAGAGTAAGTCTTAAAACTTTTATTCATTCTTAATTTTAACTTTGTAATATTGAGGATTTTAAAATTATAAATTATTTTTCTTACTTACATTGAAATTTTTGAAAAGCAGCTCCCTCTGAATTTTTAATTTTCAATGTGGTTCTCATGATCAAACGAGATTAACATGTCTAGTCCAGACAACATGTACATAAGCTATTGTTGATCCATAGAAACAAACTAAAAGTTACAACAGGGGTGTGTGTGTGTGTGTGTGTGTATGTATATATATATATATATAAAAAGAAAGAAAAAAGATACAAATAGTTTTACTGCTTGGTGACTAGATGCCCATTAGAGATGTCCACACATTATGCTAACTAATCTAAGGGTACAGAATAAGAATTAATTTATATGAATGGTGATAGCAATGACAATTGTTATTAACAAAAATCAGCCATCCGTTTAACTTTATAGTCACACTTGCTAGAGCCCCTCTGCCAGATATTCGGATTTATTGTGTTGGTATCACCATGTCATACTACCCATTCGGGTTATACACTTACATACTAGACTAATTACACTAATTTATTAGGAATGAGGTTAGGTTGAATTTAAAGGAAGTGTACCTGCATTTATATGGTGGGAAAGTGGAAAACCACCTTCAATACACCTGGCCGGGATTCGAACCCCGATCTCCCTGTCATCAGCAATCTAGTCTAGTAAAAGTGTGACACCTTAGACCATGCGGCCACCAAATAGTGTACCGTACCTTATAGATTTGCTTCTCATTATTTCTAAAAATCTGGTAATGTTTACATTTTTGCAGCTTTCTAAAAAATCCCACAAAACTAGTGCGAAGCCTGAGCCCTGACACTTGAAAATATTCATTTTACCTACAAATCCTGATTATTAATAAACCAAATCAGAATCAGACGTTAACTTTCCCACATTGATACAATTTTTTCCTTCCAATTATGATTTAAATGGTAAATTAATGTTCTAGGTTCTAGTTATTAAAAGGTTTTTCCTAGAATTATGTTGTCCTATACCAATGGTATAACAAGTGTTCTAAAAATAACCAAGATGTATTTGAAATTCTTAACATAACTTACTAAAAGGAAACCATAAAACAAAAGGATGAAAAAGGAAAATGATAAATAATGGTAGAAGAAATTAATGGAAACATTAGAAAAAAGGAACAATTAACACATTATACAAAGGCTAAATCATGATTTAAATTAGAAGGGATCGCCAGCACATTTACCTGGATACTGGAGGTGAAATAAGTATAGATAGACCACACAATACATTTTTAAGAACAAGCTTTCACTGTCACAAACAGCTTCTGCAGGTTAGATTGGTCTACTCTCTTGACCTGGTAACTTATGTGACAGTGAAAGCTTGGCCTTTAAAATGTGTTTGTATATTTTTTGGTGTTTTATCCAAACAATTTTTATTCCAGTATCGGTATTTATGATATGAAAATATTTGATATCTATCAACATGAAACTTCACATCAAAGGTGGCTTGTGAAGGAGAGCTTTGGGACACCTCCCTGCAAAATAAAGCAAAAGAAGAAACCAAACATATTTTGAAATTCATACCAATTTTCTCATATCTTTTCATTACAGAGTGAAAAACATAAATCAATTTAAAAAAATCATTATATCTTCTTCCCATTTTGTTGAGGAAATTAGCAAAACCAGAATAGCGTCAATGCGTGACATATGTTAACAAGCGCTTTGGCAGCTGACACAGCAATGCCCCACAGCTTGCTATGCATCACAGGGTGGTTGCCATGGCAACCTGATGTCATTTTGTTTCCCCTCGCAATGTTTTTCGGGCTGAGGTCAACTGTGACCAGCTGAGTCGGCTATTAGTTGTTGATTTTTACACTGTGTATGTGTGACTCTACCAGTTTTCAATTACATTTGTGAATAATGAAAGTTTCTTATAATAAAAAACTGAATTTTGGTTCTTAATCATTAGAAGAAAAAAGTTTGAAATTAAAAACAATGCAAGGCCAGTGCCCGATTTGAACTAAATTCAAACGATTTCAAACGATAAACTTACTGATACACTAATTCTTAAGGTATGTTGTGTGTATGGTATTCAAGATAGTTTCAAGAACCTATTTATTTATTTTTTGTTCACTGGTGTGTTTGTGTGTGTGGATTTAACGTTGGACAATCTTCGACTTCGGACTAAGTGAGTTGTTATACTTTTATATCTAGATATAATTTACTTTTATTAACTTTATCATTTTTATAGTGTAGTTTGTCATTTAAATATAGGTTGGTATAAGGTTGATATAAGGTAATTTGACAATTTTTAAGAGAGCACCCTCACTTATGGTTTACTCATGAGCCGCCACTACTATATATATATATATAAACATTCCTATTGACCTCAATGTGCTATGAAGCATAAAGTAGTAGACATAAATCGAGTTGAGTTTAGTGCCAACAATTTGTCGTACCAGTATCATCAATAATACCAGCGTTTAAATTAATATATTAATGATGTGTCAGACTTGAATATCCAATGAATGCTCAGGGCTAATCTTTTACAAACATCAAAACCCTCAAAATGACGAAATTGCTAAATGTGAGTAAATGTCAGTAAATGTGAAGCTTATTTCGGAAGATTACAAGAAGCTGAAAAACATATGTTGTTACTACTTTATGGAGTTGGCGATAATTTATAGAGCCTAAGTTGCACAAAGCTTGATATTCATACATCTGAAAAACAAACCTTAAGTTCAGGATTCAAAGCGGGAAGACCATAATCTAATAAATTTTGCTAAAGCTTTCAATAAATTGGCTGCAAACATCACACCAGAAATATTGGAAGGAAAGGCCAATCAGTTTAAATTTCCTTTTATCATATTATAAAACACTTTTGAGATTAAAAAAAAAGTCACACAGCTGCAGTTGCATAAAATAAAAATTTAACCAAACAAACACTTTGCTCTAGGTGTAGTTGATTATATTACTAGCACAAGTACCCAGCATTGAAATGCATGGTAACCCAGGGCAACACTTTTCTTTGCTTCAAACAGAAAAATAAAATTCAATTATTTCTTCCGACCCAGTTTTTAGTTCATATAAAAACATATAATCCAAATTTTAAAATGTCAGCTCTGAGGTACACATGTTCGTCCACAGGGGCTACAAATTTTTCAATTTGAGACCTCTGTGTGTGATAAATAGATAAAAAAAACTCTTAATTTATTAGATTATGAGGTGTTCTGTCTTCCAACAGATCAGTTGCCTTGTCCAACAATTTATTTTTGGACATAGCATGGTAGCTTTAGCAGTTGCTTTCTGCATTGCATCACAGATACAGTAAAACAAGGAGGTGGTCATGCCAGTTGCTGTTCAATCATGAACCATCTAAAGCTCAGTGCTTTGAGTTGATAATGGTAATCACTGATGCCTGACAAAATATTGGCCAAAGTAATTATGTACTGAGCGTTTGTGATGAACACCATCTCCACATACACCAGATGCTGATGGATACTGTTCTCCTCCACTAGTTAGTTTGGCATCAATCCAGTATTTTTTGTTTATAATTTTGGACTATTTAATTATTGCTGCAGAATAATTATAAAACCTTGATAAAGATGAACTTATCAGCAGTGGCGGCTCCCTATTTCCACTTGATATTATTGATAACATGTACTATAATGAGTTCTTTTTTCTTTATTTATGTAGTAAAATATATATTCCTTAAGCTTAGTGTCAGTACTTCAGTAGCCATCCCCCAGTTTATGAAAAAGATACAAAAATCTTTGTATGGAACTGTGCGCTTCACAGTGCCAGCACCGTGGTGTTAAACTGTTGTGTGCATGTGCACATAGGAGGGGGGACTGCCAGGTAGAGAGAGAACTGTTGCTCTCGCAGTGCTGGCTCTGGCGTGATGGTGGAAAAAAGTTTTTTTTACTCAGTGTGCTTAAAAACCGTGTTCCATATTCTTTAATGTGATAAAGTGTAGAAGAGAGTAGAATTAGATTATTATTCTGCTTCCAGCTATTCTATTTGATTCATTTTTTTCGTTTTTTTTATTTAACAGAAAGACTAAATGCACTTACAGTACTTTCAATAGAGAAAACTTTCCTCAATTGTCATCCAGAGATCAAGAAGAAAATTATTGAACTTTTTGCGCAAATTAAAACAAGAAGAATTGATTTCATTTTTAAATGAATAGATCAAGCTCGAGCTGTGACAATTTATGTTAAAGTAAGTACAACATTTTTTTGTTAAGATTTTATCAAGTTCCTGAATAAATTTACTTTTTATACATTTTTTTATGTTTTTTTTCCTTTTACACAATTTTAAAACAGAGGCTAAATTTTTTCTGGAGCAGCACCCCCACTAATTTGAGCTACAAGTCGCCAATGATTATCAAGTTATTGCATTGTAAAAATAAATTGATAAATGTACAAACAGAAAAATGAGTGTGGAAGGAATTTAAATCATCCTCCCTAATATCAATAATCGATTCAAATAAATATGATCATCCTTTTATTATTGTACTTAATTATAATAGTAATAATAATAATAATAATAATAATAATAATGCATGCAACATTAAATACAACTATATCTTCCAATACAACACTTATTCTTTTCCCTAATTAACATTAATGTATAATTCACAATACAGAACACTAAATATTGAAATATAGGTTGGCACAACAAACTTGCTGCCATAGAATGTCAAAATATACTAGGCTGTAAATTTGTTAACAAGTTTCATAAAAATCTTTCACGAACAAATGTAACTAAAACATCTGGATGATTTTATAAACTTCATATAAGAAGAAAGTTAAAAAATAATAAAATAAATTTATACTAAAATTATCTTGGATAAAATACTACAGTCCAGGGGTTCCCAAACTGTGCATTGCAATGCCCTGGTGTGTTGATGGTCTAGGTCCAGGGCATCACGGCTATAAGGAAAAACTAAAATTTATAACTTGTAGTGAAATGCAACATGCACATTTCCAATACATGTATTAGTACATATTTTATAGAATGGAATATATCATACAAGAAAATAACATATTTTTTTCCATGAAAAAATTCTCCTGTTAACTGTATCGAACATTGTCCTCAGATTCAATATTTATTGTGATGAGAAACAAGCTCACCCATCCCATTAAGACACAAATACCTCTGATAGGTAGTTTATAAAATTACTGTAAGACTGTAAAAGACATTCATGCTGCTGTTTATATAAAATATCAAATTATGTCCTACGTGTTTGTTCCCCCAGAACTGATTCCATGTAAGAATATGTCTCATTTTTAAATGTTAGTGAAAAAATGAAACTGAAATCATAACATATAGAATGAAATGTTTTTCCATTATGAACAAACAATGATGGTATGATATCCTGTACAACAAAAATATGTCTAGGTTACTCCAATCCTTCTTATTCAGTTCTGTAATTTTGTTCTAATTTTGTATTTTTAGACTCAAAAGAATACAAGCTTGTAATATAAATTACAATTTTCTTTTTTTAAATATTGGGTACAGGGGCGTCACAAGGAAAATCTGACATCTGAAGGGCGGTGCGGTCTCAAAATGTTTGGGAGCCCCTGCCAAAATCTCTCTCACTTGAAATATTTTTCAATTGATTAGTACTCAAGGCTACAAATCAAAGTTCAATATTAAGTTTTTTGAATTTACTTAAAACATTTTTAAAAACTAACTCTTGAAAAAATAAAAGGCTTAATTTATTTTTCGAAATTCTGTGAACAGTGGTAACAACATAATAAGCCCAATTTTTTGGGGCCTAGAAACTGGGACTGAAATTTAATGGGGTGGAGGGGTGCTTGGTGACTGCTGGCCACTCCTTATCCTCAACTTAAAATTGAGATGGACGCAAATGGTGCCTGATTGTGGACATCCATTAATTCTTTAGTGGAAATTAAATCAGATTTTGATCAGGTTGTCTTGGGCATGTGTACTTTCAACAGCGTATTATAATCTATAAAAGATGCCAGGACCATACTGAGAAATTTGTATTTTGAGGAATTGTACCAGCCAGTGAGGGCCCACAGGAGCTGGCTAGCAAGGAATTTATATAAAAAAACAACTCTTGAATGATTTTAAAGTTAAGAAAAAGTATAATTGGGCCTGAGAGGAGGGGTGAGACCCTTGAGGATATTTGAGAGCCAAACAAATGTAAGATAAAAAAAAAACAAAAAAAGTTTTCTCCCAATTAAAGATGGTTTGAATCCACTATTTAACAAATTCGAATCTCCAATTTACCTTCTAATCTAAAATATGAAATCTCAAATTTGAATCTTGAAAAAATATGAGCCTAAGAGAAAATATAAATATAAAATAATAATATTAAATAGAAATAGTAACTAAATGTTAATATTCTTTCTTATAATCCATTTATTATAATCATTTATACATTCATTTAATATGTATGAAGTAAAGTTCATTAAGCAAAAACAATCTGTAATAAATAAAATGATAGAATATTAGGACAATGGTAGAGCACAAATAAAAGTAAAAACACTAACACATATTACCCGCCTCGGTGGCGTAGTTGGCTAACGCGCTAGTCGTGTTGAGCTCAACTGCTGAGGACGGGGAGATCGAGGTTCGAATCTCGATCGGGTGAACTGGGCGTGGTTTTTCCTAAATGGTTTCCCACTCTCCCTCCACGCAAATGCGGGTTCACTTCCTTTAATTCAACCTTCCCAATTCCTAATCCATTAACATATTTAGTACTTAAAGCGAATAACCCGAACAGGTAGTAAGACGCGGTGCTAAATAATAATACAAAATTAACACATATTTATACACACTTAAATTTTCGATGGTATTTATAGCATCTTTCTCAGGAAGTAGAAGTAGTTAGACTCAGTCTCAGTCAGAATCTAATAGCATCAAAATATTGAAGTGTGTGTAAATATGTGTTAGTGTTTCTACTTTTATTTATACTCTACTATTTTATCATTTTATTTATTACAAATGTTTTTGCTTAATGCACTTTATTTCATACATTTATGGAACATATGAATGTTATAATGAATGCATTTTAGCAATAAATGCTAGCAAATAGTTACTATTTATATTTTATATTATTCTGTTATATTCCTTTTATGTTTATAATCTTTTACAAGATTCGATTTCAAAGGTAAAAAGATAGATTTGGATTTAGTAAAATAGTGGATCTGACCCATCAAAAGTGGCAAATATTATTAATTTTATTGAATTAGCTACTAATTAATAAAGCTTCATAAAAATGGTTTTATTTTTAATTAAATTTCATTTTTTAAGTATTGTTTACATATTGAGACAATGTATACAAAATTAAAATTTATTAGGACACCTTATATATTTGCTATAAAATTCCTTGTCAAGTTTGTCTGTATATTTCACAATTTTCTAGCCTAAAGTTAGCTTATACTACAACAAAATACTAACCAAATTACAGCAAGGTCAAAATTTCTGCTTAATTTCTTCTTAATTTCGTGTTTATTTAAAGTTTTTTTTTAAAGAAGTATTATTTTGTTTAATAGGAGGATCTTGATTAACAAGACAATTTTGTTTTATTTCACTTTTCAAAAACATTGCAAATCATAACTAAAAACTATCAAAGTAAAAAGTACTTTAATTCCATCTTTGTATGGCACTTTTTGCTTTATCACGTCTCACTATTTTTACGGGGCTCTACTAATTAGCTACATTGAATAGGAATACAAAAATACATTATTAATACCAATAAAGTAAGTGATAGTGTAGGAAGACAGCCCGAAAGGATAGTTAGTGCCCAACCTAACCATACTTTCAGGTTGAACACCCAACATTTCCTTGTTTGCTCCCTTGGCATAGCCCTGAAAGGGTCCATGTTTATTTCTGAGGGGACCAAAAGTTCATTTTGGCTCTATTTCCTAAAATACTGAAAACATTCCTATGCCTTAGTTTATTTTCAAAATTTCTACATTTTCTTTGATAAACATCAGCTTCATGATAAGCACTATAAAGATTTCTGAGTGTATTTACAAGATGAGTGTTTTTTTATAAAATGAAGTAACTACTTCACTAGAACCTTGTTAATCCAAACTAATTGGGGCCAAAAATTCGGACCAACTGAAAGAATTCAAGAATACAATATTTTAACGAATTTTAATTTACAGCTGAATAAGTTTAATAAAATTTTCATTTATTTAACTGATGTATAACATGTAATATGGACTGTAATTATTTTTAGTTACAGTAAAACACATTTTGTTGACTAGTACATGTAAATATTAAGCAGTTATTAGTTTTAACTGTTTATTACAATTTTCTTTTAACTTTGAGCTTGTTAACTAATTAGATATATTTAATTTGATTTAATTTTTTACCTGTTTTTCAAAAAGCGTATTCAAACTATCCAGAATTTCAGACTAAAATTATCCAGAATTTCAGACTACCAATGTTTGGTCTAATGAGGTTTTAATGTGCTAATAAATAGATTTATATTAAAACAGTGTCAAATTATTGTAAAATATAAGTGATAAGGACGAAAACTAACATGAAAAGAAAGAAACTTGATCTAAGTAAATATTTATCTTTGTTTCTTCAGACTTATATTATCTTGTTTATTTTACTTATAATTTAAAATTTTTTACATTATGATAAGAATGGTGAATACATTGGACTCACAACAGACCCTATGAGATATGTAAGATTAATACCCAATTTTGTATGTTTTTTATTTATGTCAGAGAATTTAAGTTAATTGTAAAAATGTAAACAAGGATAGTTAAGAAAAGAGGGGAATATGAATAAATGAAGAGGTAAGTTTACTTATTTCTATAAAGGTCTGACTTATTTATTTTTCCAAGTAAGCGCTCTTTCCTTCCACTTACTTTATACTCTATTTTATAACTCAATGATTGAAAATAGCACACATGATTTGTTATTCTTAAGATGACAGATGACTAACATAAAAAAAATTATTTGTGTGGTTTACAAAAGCTACTTCTTTGTTTTTGTGACTGCTATTTGTGTACATGGAGGATCAAAACATCTTGTGTCCGATGTGTTGATGGCGACTGTCACAGGGAGATAGATGACAATTAAATGTTGTGGTTGCACAAAGAGCATCTTGTGTAAGTTGTGTTGATGACGACTGTCACAGAGAGATATATGACAGTTATATGTTGTGATTGCCATGTAGAAAGAGCATCTTGTCTACGAGGGTTGTACTGAGACTGGCACGTTTCATGTCAAAGCTGACCTGATTCTCTGTGGGAATGCGTGTTGGGGGCATAGCACAGGCAGGAATACAGTTATAGCGTCTGGCCAGCTGGGACAGGTTGGGACAACGGAGGGATGCCTTAGACCACCATTGAAGTGGGCACTGCTCAAGAGAAATAGTTTCTTCTGAATGGTATTGAACCAATTCCAAGTTAGCCCGTTCTGTCGCCGGCATGCCTGGCTTGTTGGAGCACAGGTCACCAAGCAGGAACTCCATACCTACCAACACATTCATAATTTACAACACCTTACACTTAGTGATGACAGTAAACTTTGACTCATTTATAAACTAAAATATATGAGCCACTTTGGGAGTTTAAACATGAAAATAAAACTTTTTGGAGATTCAAGGCACCAATATTTCTGTATTTAGCACATACTGTGAGTGTAGAAGAGTAAACTAACTTACATCAATTTTAAACAAACACAGTTACAATAACTTTGAAATTTGAAAACTGCCATAAGCCAAGTATAGTATTTTCCACACTTTGTATATTTTATGTAAAATTGTCCATAAAAAATCTATGGAAAGGTCCATGGCCTTAGTTATATTTATTACAAATCTAAAAATGGTACTATTATAAACACTTTAAGGACAACCTTTTTCCTGTACCTTCTTCAATATATAACTTTTATACTAAGAACAGTTGTGAAATAAGTCATCCTGAATTTAATACACTATAGTCTTTTCACAGTTATTATCATTTCATGGATGGACCCTGAAAACTTAACAAACTTGGAAGGGTTTGTTTGGTTGACTAAAACACTACTTTCTAAGGTAGAATATAGTAACAAAATGATTTAGTAATTAAATCATTTATTTACTTTGGGATAACATAAATAGTTGTCAGAAATTATATTCAATTCAAACTGAGGCACATATAATACATGAAGTAAATACTTGTTTCTAGGGAAGAGCCCTCAAATCCTTCAAATCCTTAGGAATTTTTATCTTTCAATTTTTCAAGTGAAATTTGTTCTAGAGCTCTAATACTGCATATCGGTGGTTCAGAACCAATTATAATTAAAGGATGATCTTAACAACTAAAACTCAGACAAGTAATTTAACATTTAACTGAATGTATGAATGACTATAGAACTAGTTTTAACATTTAGTTACTATTTGTATTTTCTATTATTCTATTATATTTATATTTCCTTTTATGTTCATAATTTTTTCAAGATTCAGATTCAAGATATAAAGGTAAATTGGAGCTTTAGATTTGACCCAACTCCATTGGTTTCAATTTGTTTTTAACAAACGGCAGATACTCATATGATGATGTGCTTTGTAATGTACAGCCACAAGAGAGCCGCAAAATGCATGTTTAATGCAACATTAAAATAATGACCACAATAACTATGAAATAATTACTAGCCTAAAAACATGGTTTAAATTAGGAGGGATAGCCAGTACACTTACCTTGGTGATACTGGAGTAGAAATTGTTTAGATAGAACACTAAAAAACACACAAACACATTTTTAAGGACAAGCTGTCTGTGACAGTGAAAGCTTGTCCTTTAAAATGTGTTGTGTGTTTTTTAGTGTTCTATCTTAACAATTTCAACTCCAGTATCACCAAAGTAAGTGTGCTCCTAATTTAAACCATAGCCTACAAACAAAAATTATATTTAAGAAGGAAAAGTAATGAGTAAAACTTTTTGAAAACTAAATTTGGGGATATTTATTATTTTAAAATTCCTGTTTTCCAGACACAGAGCAACCTTGTTGATATGAAAATAAAAATAGTGTCATTACAAAATTTAGATGGAGCAAAGGGTGTATCAAAATTCAAGTATCTATTTCCTGATGAGTTCTGATAGAAAGAAACCTAAGTCAGGGTATTGTCTGGTAACTATCGATATTTTCTTCTCAAGAGGAAGCCATTACCTCTTTGTCCAGTGACAGCAATGTAAAGTGTAAACTGTGTTCTTTTCATTATAAAAAACATATTGTGTTCATTCCCTTTTGTTTGTTTTCTATGCACCTTTTCTGTACCTTCTTCAAAATATGTATAGCAAAAGAGCTTTGAGTTATTTATTGAACATGTATGTTTTACTGACCAGAGAGGCGACTCTTCTTGGCGGGCATGTCCACTTCCGACCTGCCAGCCAAGCTCTTGGAAGTCTCATCCTGGACCAGTTTCACAAGCATTGTTTTCACGGGCTCCAGAAGAACATTCTTCTCTTCCTCACTGCCATACTTGAGAAGTTTGAAGCGAGGGTCCAGTGTAGTCGCTACTTCAAACAGTGCGCTGACCGCAGGTTCACTGTACCTGTAACGAGCACAACATCGATATTGGGGTACAGAGTGGTCACCACTTCAAGCAGTGCGCTGACCGCAGGTTCACTGTACCTGTAACAAGACACAACATCGATATTGGGGTACAGAGTGGTCACCATTTCAAGCAGTGCGCTCACCTCATGTTTATTGTAAGTCTGACAAGAGCAACATTGATTTGACAATAGCTTCCCTTGCCCTCCTTTTTTCCTGAACTTCATCTAACATGAAGAAAACCATCATAATAAGTGTTTAAGTGCCATGCAGACTTTTACTCAGACTCGAACAGTGAGAAAAGCATTTACCATCTAAAAATCTGGTTTTACATTAGGTTATGTCTTCACAGACCAAGTTGTGACTAATTTGATAGGATCCACATAATTTATAGGAAAATAATAAATATATTTAAACAAATAGATGTATTAAACATATTAAATAAACATCTAAATGTTATCAGTTGCATGTGTTGTTTTGTTGCGTGTTGTTTTCAACAAGCTTCAGTTGCCGCATGATCTAAGGCATCATTCTCAAGTTAGACTAGACTGCTGATGACAGAGAGATTGGGGTTTGAATCCTGGTAATGTGTACTGAGGGTGTATTTTTCAAAACGGTTTCCCACTTTGTCATACAAATGTGGGTACACTTCCTCTTAATTCAACCCTCCTCATCTCAAACCCAAGAGCGTAATTTGTACATAATGTGTGTTCAACCTAGAGTACGAGGCACGTCCAGAAAGTAAGAGTACTTGATTTTTCTATTTAAACAAAATTACAGGATTTTGTTGGTAAATATGTCGGCTATTTCTTTACATAGTCACCTTCCTGTTCTGTGCAGGTTGTGAGCCATGACACAAGCTTTTTGATGCCCTCCTCAAAAAATTCTCCCACCATCTCCTTCTTCCAGTTCAGGACCTCTTGTTTCACCTCCTCGTCAGTTGAAATTTTTTCTCACCCATGTGAGTCTTCAGGGAGGTTAAAAGATGAAAGTCTGAAGGCACTAAATCAGGGGAGTATGCGGGGTGGTTCAAAATGTCCCAAATGAATGAGTCCAAAAGGACCTTGGTGGTAAGATATTTAAAAAAAATTGATTTGTCACCCCAGGTTTTGCTGGTCATCCTTCAGATGTGAATTCATAATCTGCTTTGGGAGTCGAGTGTAGTTCAGGTTGTCCTTGGAAGATGCCTGTGTGTGATATCTTTTCACAAGGAAATGTTGCTGTACATCAACAATCACATGATCCTTGGCAGGCTCAGAACCTATGCCCAGTGGCATGGAGACTACGAGAGCTGGAGATCCGAAGACTGTTGCAGCCTTCATTCGCCTTCCCAACTGTTAGAGCTGTACTAGTCGCTTCTACGCCCGGTCCACCATTGAGTACTTTCTATATTCTATGTCATTGACCAATGTTGGTTCATCCGCCTTTAGGTGTAGTTTCCCACCCCAAGGGCATGAGAGTGCCCTAGCCTCCACCTGCTTCTCTGCCCTCCAAGGAGGCTATTGTCATGGTAGAGGAAGACTTCTTATCCTGGGAATCATTCGGTCATCAGAGCCTCATCAGTTGAAAGCAGGGTGCACCACGAGCCAAGTACTCACCATGCGTCTACTCATATGGGATGTACGTAACATGCGCTCCTGGCAGAGTGAATGTGACTGGTTGGATACTAGTCTGACTTACCCCTTCTCTACCCTTGTGGAGGAGGGTTGAGTTGGCTAGGTCTCAATCTCCCCCTCACCTCAGATTTCAATGCATGTATGCGACATGCTAATGCTAGATTATTTGCTAATGTTCCTGTTTCATTCAACTGTTATTGCTTAAAGTTATTTTGTTTTTGTGCGACGTGTAAAGGCATTTTAATTGTGAATATTTCTTTTAATATTGTGAAAATGTCTGTTGTTATGTTAAAAAAGAAAAAAGTGGATACAGAGTGTCGTCAATTTCAAGGCAAGTGGACGGAGGATTATTTCTTTACCATGCATAAAGGTTGTCCCATATGTTTACATTAAAATGAAACTCTGTCTATACTTAAAGAATACAAGCTGAAGATACATTTTATTTCAAAACATGCTAATCACAAAAAAACCAAAGGACAGCTACGAAAAGACAAAATATATAAGTTAAAGAAGAACTTGGTTAACCAGCAGCAAAGGTTCAACAAACAAAGAACGCAGCATGATAGCTTTGTTACAGTTATTATTGTGGTGAGTGAAAAAAATCCCACAAAGTATTTTAAGCCATTTGGTGAAAGAAAATTTATCAAAGAGTGTCTGTCTGCTTGATGTTGTAAATATAATATATCCTGACAAGAGAAAAAACTTCGCCCAAATTAGTTTGTTGAGACATACTGTTGTTCGACATATATAAATAATGGCTAACGACATCAAAATTAGTTTGAATGAGCAAATTGCTCGATTTGAAGCATTTTAAATTGCTTTTGACAAGAGCACAGAATACTCCAATACACCACAGCTAGCCTTTTTTTATTTAACGAGTCGATGTAAACTTCAACATCACAAAAGGATTGTTGGCTCTTGCGTTGTTAAAAGGAACAACTACTGGTGAATACATATTCAAAGCAGTGAGTAGTTTTCAGAACCTTTGGGCTAAAATTGAGTCAAGTAACTGAGATTTGCACTGATGCCGCCCCTGCAATGGTTGGTGCACAGAAAGGATTTATTGGAATAGTCAAAGGAAGTGCAGTAGAATTAAATATCCAATAGGAACATTTACAATGTTTTCAGTGCATTTTCCACCAACAAAAAATGTGTTCAAGATCAATTAAATTCAAAAATATTATGGACGTGGTAGTCACTAGCATTAACTCTATTAAGTCACATGCACTTAATAACCCCCAGTTTAAGGAGTATTTGGAAGACATATGTCAAGATTATAAAGATGTGTCTTATTACTGTGAAATGAGATGGTTGAGTAAGGGTAAAATGTTAAAACAATTCTATGATTTGAGACAAGACATCACAGATATCATGGACATTAAAGGAAACTCAATTAATCACATGAAAGATTATCACTGGGTGTGTGGCTTGTAATTCCTTGTAGATGTCACCTGACACCTCAACAAACTCAATCTTAATCTTCAAAAACAAGGAAAGTTGGCGTGAAAGCTTTTTGTAATAAACTAAGATTGTGGGAAAGTCAAATCAGATCAAAAAATGGTTACCATTTCCCTACTTTAGCAAATCATAAAAATAATAAATATAATTCATATAGAGATGAATTGATAGAATAGAGCTGTTTGATACAAGATTTGCCGATTTTAAAAATAAAGACTCAACATTCACTATATTTGCTTGTTCAATGAATGCTGATGTGGATAAAGCTCTAGATATCATAGAAATAAAGCTTATTGAGATTCAGGAGTTTTTAACATCACTTTGATAGAATTTTACAAATTATATTTGGTGGAAGAAAAGTACACTAATTTATGCACCTTTACAAGAAAAATAATTACTCTTTTTGGTAGTATGTATGTGTGTGTGAACAGTTCTTTTCAAGGAAGAAGCACAAGTCGAAAACACGTACAAGGATGACAAACCAAAATATTTATAGTTCTCTCCCATTATGTATAAGCAACATCAACCCTAATATTGAGAGTTTTGTGACCCAAGTACAGTGCCAATCCTCTCAATAAAATATCTAATAAAAAAGCATGTTAAATATATGATGATAAGATAAACTTAGAATAGAAGTAAAAAAGTTGTAAAAATACAGGTCGATAAATAAAATAGAAAGTAGCAACTTGGTTTTAATTTATTTTATATTTCTGATATAGTTTGGCCCTTGACTCGGTTAGAGAATAATTTGGCTCCCGAACCAGTAAAGGTTGCCCATGCCTGATAAAGACAATCATAGTCATTGACGCTAAATCAAAGACAATTCGAGAATAACAAACAAGTTTTGCCACTTCAAGGAATTTCAAATATGAATATTAATATAGCAGATAATTATTTTTGTCTGCTTGTATACAATACTGGCTTTTAATTGGCTATATCCTCTCCTCACATTCTCATTGGTTGATACATCTCAAGTTCAATGATTATATATACTATATTCCATGCAAAACATAGCTATAAGAAGATAAAGTTAAATCAAATTTAAGCATTGTACACTATTTACTATTCATTATGCATCAATTATAAATGCTATTATTGAAAATAGTGTAGTCAAACTTCTTGCACACTATATGCTCTACACTATTCACTATTAGTTATGCATGAACATAAACAGAGCCTGATTCTCTTCCTATGTTTCGGGTGTTTACTGGATCATGAAAGTCACAAAAAAGTCACTAATTGCAAAAATGGGTCATGAAAGTCCCTGAATAGTCACAAATTTTCCATATTTTAGTCTTAAAGTCATAAAGATATTTTTGTTTGAATTTCTAACACATCGTAACAACGCGAACACGTCGGAAGTCACGCCACCCACTACCCATGATGCCATGCGCTAGCAGCAAGTTACCTGATTGTTTTTACAGTGATACCAAGGACAAACTTAACATTCACCATCTAGTTAAAGATGAATGTTGCGTTTGGGTATATTATGCCCATATATGCATTATACAATGTACAACTGTTTACTGAAGGAATTTTGTGGTTAAAAAAGGTCATCAGAACATCACTAATTTTAATTTCTCCAACTCAGTAGACACCTCGTAATTTCTTTGTTAATTATTTGCTAGTTTAATCTTTTTTTTATTATGTTCCATGTATTAAGATATAATTTTATACAGTTAGACTCATAATTATGCATTCCTACAAGAATAAAATATCTTCACATATTTCCTAATATTTCTTAAATGATAACAAACATACTTCTCCGAGAGGTTGGCCGAGATGCACTCCTTGAAGAGCCTGGCTGCATCAGAGTCTGTGTCCTTGATTTTTAGGTGGGAGCTGGTGAGCTGCCATAGCAGCGGCCTGACCAACGAGATAAGGGGCATCTTCTCGTCACCCAGGGTCATTATTGTCACCTACTCAACACCAGACAATGGCTTATCAACAGTTTTATGTGTTCAAAAAAACACAAAAATAAGTTGATATTAGCTATAATATTACAATCACAACATAGTTCCTATACTATTCTGTATTTTGAAGATATATTTTTGATACACGCCTGTTTAGAAATAAATAAATTAGAGTTGGTCAAATCCACTATTTTATGAATTCGAATCTCCAATTTACCTGTGAATCTCGAATCCTAATCCAAATCATGGAAAAAATTATGAACACAAGAGGAAATATAATAAGATAATAGAAAATACAAATAGTATCTCAATGTTAACATTCTTTCTTATAATCTATATGTGTAATTACAGTAAGGTATGTATGAAGGAGATCACATATCAATTAATTTTAATTGATTGAAAAAATGACAGCTGGACACGGAAATCAATCCCAGTACTTTTGTCTTAGTGTATCAATGCTCTTCCACAGAGATACCCAGGATTCATCCTGTACCCAGGGTCATTTTTCACTCATATTTTAAGGCTGAGTGTGTGATGGACATGAGGGAATCATCAACTACATACATGAGCTATCAGCTACCACAGCCGTTTGCGACTTGGGAGGGCAGTTATGCCGCCAAATATACTACACAATAGCCTCAAACTAAAAGTGGAGAATGACCCTCAGCATAGGACGAATCCTGGATAGCTTGGAGGTAGAGCATTGGCACACCAAGCCAAAGATCCTGGGTTTTATTCCCGTGTACAGGAGTTATTTTCTTAACTAATTTAGATTAATTTTTGTTTTTGTCCTTTTTTTTTAGAGATCAGAATTTATTGTGAACATTAACATAACATATAAGTATCTAGAAACGAAGCGAAACTAAAGCAGTGTAAGTACCTTGAAAGGCTCCAGTACAGTGACCAAATCCTCAAGAATATGGAATTCAGGGTCATTCAACATAATATCGTTCTTGTTGTTTCCGTCCATTAATGATTGCAGGAACCCTTTTCGTAATATGAGCTGCTCCATCATCACGTATGTCGATGTCCACACATGTGGATAGTCCATTGTTAGGGAGCCCTCTTCCATCTGAAAAAACCAATACATTTCAAAATAAGTGAGAAAAACACACCCACAATAAAAATAAAAGAAGCAAAACTATTAACTTTGGATATTCAATGACTTTGAAATATTAATGTTTTTAAAATAATGTTTTTTCTTTAAATGTTACTTCTAAAGTTGGGTTGAATCCACTATTTTATGAATCCGAATCTTGGAAAAAATTATAAACATAAGAGGAAATCTAATATAAAATACAAATAGTAGCTAGATGTTAAATTGCTGGTCTAGGATCTGGTTGTTAAGTTTATCCCATAATTAAATTTGATTCTGAACAAAAAAAAAAATATTGTGAACATTAACATAACATATAAGTATCTAGAAACGAAGCGAAACTAAAGCAGTGTAAGTACCTTGAAAGGCTCCAGTACAGTGACCAAATCCTCAAGAATATGGAATTCAGGGTCATTCAACATAATATCGTTCTTGTTGTTTCCGTCCATTAATGATTGCAGGAACCCTTTTCGTAATATGAGCTGCTCCATCATCACGTATGTCGATGTCCACACATGTGGATAGTCCATTGTTAGGGAGCCCTCTTCCATCTGAAAAAACCAATACATTTCAAAATAAGTGAGAAAAACACACCCACAATAAAAATAAAAGAAGCAAAACTATTAACTTTGGATATTCAATGACTTTGAAATATTAATGTTTTTAAAATAATGTTTTTTCTTTAAATGTTACTTCTAAAGTTGGGTTGAATCCACTATTTTATGAATCCGAATCTTGGAAAAAATTATAAACATAAGAGGAAATCTAATATAAAATACAAATAGTAGCTAGATGTTAAATTGCTGGTCTAGGATCTGGTTGTTAAGTTTATCCCATAATTAAATTTGATTCTGAACAAAAAAAAAAATCAATTCAATTCTTTTCTTTAAGGATTTGAGTCTTGGATCTGAAATTTTGTCAAATCCTTGAATCTCGAATCTCATTTAGGATTCAAGGTATTTGAATCTATATAAAAAAAATATATCAAGGTGTTATTAAAAAAAATTAAGTTAATATTGCATTTTTGTAGAACTCAAAGACCATTTTAAGGAATTAAAAATAGTCACAAATCTTTAAAGCTAAAATTTCTGTGCTAGTGACAATGATACAACTTTCAGATTTTCAGTGGCTTTTTGATTACAGGTAAGCATATTGTGCAACACTGTCAATTTCCCTCCCTCATTTATAAAGATATAAAAACTATATTTGTAAAAACACAAATATGTATATTTTGAAAAAAAGTAGACATTAGAGTGTTTCCATTAGCAATTATCTCATTGCCTACATCATTGTTAAAGCCCAAATAAAAACCCCTTCCTTATGCCTTCATTGCGTCTTGTGTTTAGCTATGTTACCATTTTAAAAACATGTAAAATTTAAATCTAGATTTAATATTGGACATAAAAGTGTGTATGAGTTCACAAGCTTGTAATAATTTGTTTTTTATTTAAAAAAATAAACAAAATGTTGTGGTATTTTACAGTCAAATAGCAATCTAAAGTAGAATTATATATTTTAGAGTACATAGGTCTACATAAAATTATTAAAATAAGTCACCTGTTTTAGTGGCCGCATGATCTAAGTAGTTACTTTTATGTTCTGACTAGACTGCTTATGACAGGGAGATTGGGGTTTGAATCCTGGTCGGGTGTATTGAGGGTGGTGTTTTCAATTTCCCTCCATGCAAATATGGTTACACTTCTTCTAAAATTCAACCTTCATCATACCTACCTCACTAGCATAATTAGTACAGATGAGTGTAACCTTAAAGGGGAGTAAGGCGCGGTGCTAATAATAATAATAACAATAAACATGTTCTGTTGTATTTATATTTTGCTCTAAGTTTTTTCAAATTATTTGTTTACTAAAAATATCTATATAAATCACCTAGTTTGTGATAGTTTGCTGTGTGTGTGCACAAGATTTAAAAATACACTTGACCTAAAGATATATTTTTTAATTCATGAAAAGCCCTCCTCCCCCCAAATTACCATACCTGCAACATATTATGTTCTTGGATTCTCAGGGATGTATTGCCAGTCATAATCCTGGTCACCTGACTGATGAGGGAACGACATCTGCCAAGAATGGTTGCCACCTCAGGGAGGGTGAAACAAGCACTAGCACACAACTGCAATTAAAGGTAAAATCATGGCAAATATTTCTTATGGCTGGCAAGTGGCAACCAAACTAAAATAATGACTTGAAGTAAGGAAGAGGAGAATAAAATTATGTGATCAAGCTTCCTAGCTAAAGAATTGATTAGGTATATTCCTTTCTTGATAGTATTTTTCATTATTGGTAGTGTGACACTTATTTTGAAGTTAACACCAATGACATTATTTGGAGCTGCTCTTGATTTCTACCCAGTTTTACATTAAATAACAAGATAACAATTCTGATGTAGAGTATTTGTAGATTTATTTATTACATAGGATAGCGATTTAATAAGTTTAAACACACTTTGGTGGTTGAATGGTCTAAAGCGCCTCAGATAATAGACTGGATGGCTGATGACAGGGAAATCAGGTTTCAAATCAAGGTTGGGTGTAATGAGCAGGGTTGTTATAATTTTAACCAGCCCAAAAAAACTTATATTTTGGATACTAATTTTTGAAAATGGTTAGTTATTCTGTTGAAAACCTTTTGGTTCAAACTTAATAATAATAATAGTAATAATACATTGATTTGTATTTGATGCTATACAAAATTTTTGAAATTACAAATTTTATTCACACTAGACTAAGCTATAAAATATGTTTTAATTGGTTGAACAAAATAATTTATTCAACTAGCAACTCACTCGGGATAATATAATTTTAAGGTACCTACACTGTATTAATGCTTGGCACTAAAAATGATACTTTGTCAAAAAAGCAAATGAAATAACAAAAGTTCTTACCTTTTCTCTTTAACTCAAGAAAGCAACAAATCAATTCGCAGCTGGCTTGACAGTAATTTGATGCATGGTCTCCCCTCTCCCTCCCACCTCTTTCTATTCCTTCTACACAAACATTCTTTTTTGTAACCCCCTAGCTTATACAGTATTGTTGTGAATAATTACATTGTTGCCTTATGGTTTTCCTTTATTATGTATCTTATTACTCCTTTCCTTACCATATTAAAACTAAAATATGTTTCTCTGGATCCCGCATTAATTAATATATTTGAATTATTGGTCTAGTCAGATAACATACATAATATCTTTGATTGAATCACCAGAAACCGATAAAACCCAAAAACTCAATAAATCCCCCCAAAACCCAATATAACCTAACTGGGTTGGGTTCTTTTCAACTCTGGTACTGAGGGTGGTATTTTCTCAATAGTTTTTCATTCTCCCTCCAGACAAATGCGAGTAGGACCTACTCTAGTGTGAGCCTGCAAGCGAGCTATATCAACTGAGTGGCTTCCGCCATTAGCGATGATAGTGCTACCCTTTGTGGATAAAGGG
The DNA here is from genome assembly GCA_902141385.1 of Timema californicum. Taxonomy (NCBI): domain Eukaryota; kingdom Metazoa; phylum Arthropoda; class Insecta; order Phasmatodea; family Timematidae; genus Timema; species Timema californicum. The sequence continues at coordinate 51,839 of CABFOW010004548.1, forward strand.
TGTCATGTGGTCTGCACAACGAGCACTCTGGCCATTGATCTCAGGTTTTTAAATTGAAGGTGCTACTTATTTATTTAAGTGGCTTCTCATTTGTCTTAACGAGGCTGAATTTGACCTCGTTCAAGACTCACTGCTTCACTACATTTTGGAGCATCAGGGATCGAACCTGGGACTTCTGTTTCTGCAGCCAGGAACTATGACCACAAGACCAGAAAGGTGGTAACTTTGTCTAAATTCAACCTTCATCACCCCTAACACATGCAATTTGTACATACATGTAAAACCCAAAAGAGTATTAAGACGTAGTGCTAAAGAAAAGTTCACTTTGAAATGATGAACATTGATTTGTTCAACTAAGTTACAATATTTTAAAATATAACTTATACTATCATGAAAATGGTCTCACCTGTAAGGTGTAAACAAGGCAGGGGACTATCACCAAACCTTTTTCTGAAAGAGCATTGATCAATTCAGGGATTGATGTGGCTATGACAACAGCTGTAATGTTATTCAGTTTAATGTACCACTCAGCCAAGAGCGAGTCAAACACCATAATCCATTGTGTTATGTCCATGTCGACTGAACAATGCAAGGTCGCAAGAACGCGGGTCTCAAGGAGTGTTTCTTGAGAGGGCTGGTAGTGCACTGATACTGTAATAAATGTTTCTCCATTCCCCGATGACCATTCCTCAGCACTCAAACACATTGCACAATCCAATTTTGAAAAAGTGGTTTGTTCAGATTCTTTGAAAGTGTCATATATTTTTGGAATAAAATCTTCCTCAAGCTTCGTTTTACTGGGTATCTCGCAAGGTGAACGTAGTGTCGCAATAAGTCTTTGGAAGCCACGTCCTTCCACAATGTCTGGAACATGTAAGTCTATTATAATGAATTCGGCAATAGCATCAACCACAGACTTCACCATTTGAGGATGGTTGTCACAGTTCTCTTCAGACAAAAGGAGGGAAACATTCTGTTTTGAAGAACCTTGAGCACTTTTATAGACCACTGTTTGAACGTTATTGCTTAAATTTCCTGAATTTGTATCATCGTCAATGCCTTGAAGGTTGATATTTGGATCAGTAATAAACTGAATATCTCCATCAATTTGTACTGTACCATCAACTGTTGTACTGTAAATATATGGTTGTACTATTCCAGAAACATGACCTTTTGAGACACCTTTCTTTAAAGCTCTCTTCTCTTTGGCATCTAAACTAGGTCTTCTTGGAGGAGCGGACGCTTCTAATTCGATCAGTTCACGTGCATGCTTGTTCTGTAAGTGCATTCGCAAATTGCTTGTATTGCGATTGTATGCAATCTGAGTCTTACATAGCAAACACACTATTTTTACTTTGGTTAGGATTATATCATCATCTGATGCTGGAAACCCGAAGTATTTCCAATAAATACTCCGCATAGCTGATGGTACAATAAGCTTTTTATAAGTAATTGTACTTTTATCATCCATCATTTTTGCAATCATAACTTGCATTTTGTGGGCAGCCATAGTAAAGTTAGTCTGAGAAAGGTTTTCTTTATATCTCATGAAAGAGCTAGTTCTAGAAAAGTGATTATTTCATTAAAGGCTAAATCATTTTTTTTAAACTTTTTTTTAGAGAGACTTAATATTGAAAGTAAATCCTTTACATAATTTTCATAAAATCATTTTATGGAATAGGTATAAAGGCTTATGTGTAATCAAACAATCTACAAAATGGATGCCTCATTTGTTTTCATGTTAAGCCTGATGGAGAATTTGATATAATAAATTGTTCCCCACTTGAGAACATTTTAAGATACACCAAATTTACCGCTACGCTTCCGATATTATCAAATTCTGACAATAGATAAATATCGAACCCTTGTGAACTAAATACTGATCGAACTTCAAAACCCAATTTCTCGTTCTCAGTCGAAAATAGTCGCAATGACGTATCACGTATCGACTGAGGCAAACTGAGTCGGTGTAAAAGGTCAAAGATAAAATAGACAAAAGTAATGTATCTACTACTTTTTAATAAATTAATGTAAATTTTTACGTAGTTCATATTTGGCCGCTATAGCGCTTGTAATATAAAAAATGAAAAAATAACAATAAAAATAAATTTATAAACAAACCGAAACAATTATATTAAAAATACAAATAATTTATAGCACAATGATTTTAAAACTAAACATTCATATTTTAATATTAATTAACTTGAGATAGAAAAGGATATACAATTTTTGGCAACGTCATATTTAATGTAAAATAAACATTGGGTTTAGTTTTTTTTACTAAGTTTGGATTGCAATAGATTCATAGCACTTAGAGTTTATTAAAGTAGGTGATAATTTCAAGACTTTATAAGTGGAATGAAAATCTTACGTTTAACTGGTAGAAATATAAGAACTTAATATAATATGCTAAACTATATAGAGCCACCTAATAGTAATTGGCAATTTGAAGTTTAGGCAGGGCTAAAATGGTACATTTTACTTCTTAGTTTGCGCTCTTCCCTTCTAAACACTTTGTTTGAAGTTTGGAACGCACTGTTCTTATTTAGCAGAAAGCACACGGTATAAGTTCAACATGAGTGTTACATGACGCCAACCACACTAGTGAAAAAA